>JAHCHA010006965.1:0-12230 GCA_027742795.1 Vigna hirtella
ACTTCCACAAAGCACTTTAAACAGACCATAAACAATTAAAACAAATTTGTACTGAACCCTAAACACAGCATAAAGATTGACTTTAACCTACAATGGGGGACCACACACAACACCCATAATGGGGGACAACAACAAACAGAGATAATAGTTCATGGGGGACCACAACAAAAGCAAACACACACACGAAGCAAACACACACACCAAAGCAACCATAAACCCAACGAAAGCAATGTACACGTACCTTCGAATGGACCTTCGAATGGAACCCACTTCGCACTTCCAAATCACCAAACGCTTCCAAATCACCAAACGCGTTCTGCTTTCAAAAGCCCCAATCGCACTTCGTTCACAAATACAAATACCCTAAATGAATTCTGATTTTAATTCTTTAGTGTACAAATACCCTAAATACAAATCACCAAACACGTCACAACCACTACTGTGACTCATTTGCCACGTTTTACTTCTTTAGTGCCAAATAATCAGCCACTTAACGCAGTTAGTGTGTATTTAACGGAGATGACTACATTGACACAAATATTTTCAATGTTTGGATTCAATTGACACTTTTACACCACGTGAGGATGACAATGAAATTTTTTTAAAAATGAGGATGAATTTGACACAATTCAACCAAAGTGGGGACAAAGGAAGCAATTAAACCTTTATTTTATTTGTGGATATGGTCAAAATTCACACTTTTGTAAAATAGAAATTGAATGTTTATGGTCAACATTCAATGTTTATAAATTTGCAAACAGCACAATGCGTATGATAATAACAACATAGCACATGAAAAAAAATACAAACAGAAAAAAAAATCCAGGTCTTGTCTCGAAGTTGAAACCGCTCTCTTTTTTTCTTAAAAACTAAAAAGTAATTATCAATTTAGTCTCCATTTCGTTGGAATTTTCAAAGTTGATTCTAAAAGTTTTAAAATAAAGTTTCAACTAGGTTCTTTTAAAAACAATTACTAACCGTATTATAATGACACGTTAACATATGAGTCTTTTAATTTTTAATTTTATTTTTGTAAAAAGAATTGTTATCACATGTCAAATCCTAATATGACAATAGAATAACATGTTAGTGGGAAGTATCATTAACTTGATTTTAATTTAATTTATATATATATATATATATATATATATATATTAGTTTTCATTTAATTTAGTTCTAATTTTTTAAAAATAAAATAATATTGTCTTTCCAAATTATGACAAAGTTTATAATTTGTATAAATATGATTGGAATATTTTATTAAAAGTAACTTTTTAATTCGTTATATTATTATATATTATTAATTCATGTTTTGTTAATTCATGTTTTTTATAAGATTAAAATTAATTAAGTATAAATATTTTAAAAAAGTAAGCATTTAAAATTAATATATTATTAATCTATTTTTTATAATAATAAATTAATTAATACTATTTATACAAATAATAAATTTGATCATCAAATTTATTATTTATATAAATGTTATACTAATATTTATATTAAAATTTAGTTGTTAAAGTTATGTTTAACAAAACATGGGTTAATAATATACAATAATGTAATATATTAAAAAATCAATTTTAACAAAAGAATATCAGTATAACATTTATATAAATAATATATTTTGCCACATTTTTTAGAGAGACAATATTGTTTTATTTTGAAAAAAAAAATAGATACTAAATTGAATCAAAGAAATATATATAAAAATTAAATTGAAATCATAACAATAACATTTGACACTGACACATGACAATATTCAATCACTTGACACTAATAATATCACCTGTCACAACAAAATTTTTTGCTTTCTTTTAAAGAATCTAATTTGAAACATTTTTTTCAAAACTTTTAAAAAGAACTAACTTGAAACCGTCCAATAAAAATAGAAACCAAACAAATAATTAAGTCTTTAAATAAATAAGACTCGACCTCTTAATGATAACACTGGTAGAAATGGTGTATGAAAAAAAAAAGCCAATTATAAAGACACTTTACCAAAATTAGTGATATATATTTAGATATTTTGTAACATTTAATTATATTTATTTTTAACACAAGAATGATTTGGTTTCCTAAATATAAATATTTAGATAAAAGTTTAATTATTCTTGAGGACAAACTACTAGTATAGTTGTCTCTCTTATCCAACCACTTCCTATTCCCTTTTCTATAAGGCTACAAAAATAAGATTTATTCTTAAAATCACTTTTCATTTATGATGAATAGTATTAGTTTGTTCTTATCAAATTTGGAGTGTTCGTCTTTTGATAGGTAGCTAGATCTCTATGGTGGCCTAAGTGTTCTGATGGCTAGAATCGAATCTCTCGTAGTTTAAAGCAGAAGATTCACTAGCAAAAGACTCTTTGATGTTCAAGTCCGTAAGAGTGTTTAGGATCTATATAAGAGTAAAATAGTGAATATGAATTGTGTGTATTTTCTAGTGAATATAATATATATGAGACTAGAATAGTATAAATTATGTGTATTTTTTTTTGGTGAAATACTCTATGTGTTTATTGGTTTTTAGATCCTATAAGGTTTGTTAAAATTTGATAATATCAAGAAAATATCAAATAATATAAACAAATATAACAACTTATCACTTTTATGTTAAATAATATATTAGCAAAGTAATAACAATAATACAATATTTTACTTGGTTAACTATATACTCAGTTGATATATGGTATTAAAAGATATTATAACGTAATCAAACTATTGAGATGTAGTCACATATTTTGTTAATATATGATAATTGAAAAAAGTATAAGCTTGCTATCACCAGACTTGGAATAATCTCCTCAAATACATAAGTTAGGTGTACCTTCCACATATATCCTATATTTTGCAATAACTATTAGGTAGATGTTTAGACTTACCTAAATTCAAATCATCATGTTCGCAATGTAAAAACTCTCAACATGACAATTATTCAAATGATCACTTTAGATGGGAAAAGTTGTACTCAATATGTAAGGGTATTAATGGAAGTAGCTCCACTTTCAAGTTAGAGCAGCTCCACGAACCAAAAGAAGACAGCAAAATGGAAAGATGATTGATGGAATAGATGCAAGCAAGGTGTTTGTTGATTGGTTTCGTGAAGGAGTGGTAAGTGTATGAGGCTTCTCAAGCTCAGAAGGCATTCCAAAAGGGAAGGAAGCTAGAGGAGGGAGTGCAGAATAAGCACAAAGAAGATTGAACTCTGAAGATAGGCCTAAAGATATCTCAACAACATTTCATTATCAATTCAAAGTTAGCAAATACATGGAGATGCACCTCTCTTTTATAGGTGAAGAGAGAGCTCTGAATCTTGCCTTGCAAGTTTCTAAAATTACAAAAAGAAACATGCTGGAGAAGCTAAAAAGCTTGGGATGCAAGGTTCATAAGCTAACTAACTAAAACGTGCATAAAAGAAAAAGCTGGTTCGTAGTGGCTAGGCACAGTCTGCAGGTGGCTGGGCGTGCTGTAGAATCTGGAAGCCAAAATCCTTTGAAAACTCAATACGGAAGTCATCCTGTCCAATCCGGAAATCATTGAAAATGCACTCTTCTTTTCTTCATTTGCTCTCCTTCGCTTGGCGAGTCTTCTAAGATGTATAGGCATGGTTTCCAACCTTTATTGGTAACCTACAAAACAATGTAAATGTATTTAGTTATAAAGAATCCATCTAAGACTTGGATAAGGAAAGAGGTTTTGTCGAAAGTCTTTATTCACTTCCATTTCTTAGTCTTAGTCTAAGTTGATATTTCTTTGGATGAGAAATCCCTAAAGGAGTTGCCATCAAGTATCTACCTTTACGACTATCTAGTGATAAACTGATTCAGGTTCCCAAGGTAGAGGAGAAATAAGCCTTCTAGGAATGCCATCTAAAACTTTTCTTGGTACAACATAAGATAGTGCAGTCCATAACACTACTATAAATTGACTCCCATAATTTTTTATATAAACCCTTGTAACCACCCTGTGTTTGATGTTAGAATAAGACACAAAGAATTGGCAGAGTAAATCAAGCTTTATTTTTGCAAGGTATCATGCATCTTTTAACTATTCCATATCTCCATGCTCTTGCTCTTTTGCTTATGAAGGCAGTGAAAAGTAATCCAAAACTAAAAAAGATTGCAAGTAATCCATTTGTATAGAACAACTAGAATTCAAATCCCTCTACTGAAGAATTTCCTCCCTTAACTGCGTTGAACTCTCCTATCAATCCATGTGGTTCTATTCAAGGTTTAATAACAGTTATGTTGAGTTTTGCATCACTAAATTTACTATCTATTTTGCTTGGAAGAGAAATCATTTGAACCTCGTCAGAACCACAACACATAGATCTACCTCTAAACCCAGTGGATGACGAGCGAACTAGTCGTCATGCGAGCCTTATCGAGTGTGCATCAGTAATAGACCTTTGTGCTAGTCGCCATTAGCGTCGCGCACCATCCTTGAACAACATTATCATTGCTCCAGCCTTCCACATTGCGTGCCTCCATGCGAGCAACTAGAACCACTTCACATCCACATAGTGAGAGCCATTGCAACCCACCAAAATAGCTAACACGAACCAAGCGTGATGCATCCCAAATCATGAGCACCGCACACCTTACTGATGTTCCTACATTGCAACACCGTGCAACCATCACGACAAATATCTATATCGTTTCAACCCATTGTCCATGCAGAACCACCGTTAGTGCAACACCTTATTTCCATTAAACCTCACTAGAGAAAAGCCACGCCTCTATTACAAATATGTACAGTTTCAAAAACGATGAGAATGAATGGAAAATCTTAGCAAATCCATGCACGA
Source organism: Vigna hirtella (assembly GCA_027742795.1). Taxonomy (NCBI): domain Eukaryota; kingdom Viridiplantae; phylum Streptophyta; class Magnoliopsida; order Fabales; family Fabaceae; genus Vigna; species Vigna hirtella. Next base: position 4,808 of record JAHCHA010006965.1, read on the forward strand.
GAAACTTGGGCTTGGGCCATTGAGATTCAACTGAAAGGGAAAGCATTGCAAGGCACACAATGCACTAAAGGACGACCAAACACACACCACAACAACAACACCACAACACACCACTAGAAACCAAAAAAGCAAAGCAAAGAAGCGAAATGAAACAAGAACTATGAAGAAAGGAGATTTGAGGTAAGAAATGAGAACTATGAAGTGAAGCAAAGAAAGGTGAACAAACACATAAGAGAGTAAGTGAAGCGAGGAAAGAGATTTAATGCACAATATAAAAACTTCTATACAGGTTATAGTGTCTAACCAGTATAGAAGAAGTTTTCCAATATTAGATTTGTATCACCGTGCTACTTCTATACCAGTTTTAGGTGTAACTGAAAAATGACTTTATATACATATTTTGAGTGCAATTGGTATATAAATCTCTTTTTTTCTCTTCTTCGTTCGCTCTTCCTTTTTTTCTCTCTTCTCCTCCGTCGGGCTGCACCTCCTCGCCTTGATGTTTATCATCGTTGCACTAACTGTCCATTCCACCACCAAGTTGTTCATTTGAAGCAGTCTTCGCACCTCTGTCTAGCTTCACGTGACTGCCTTCTTAGTTAACCGCATCACTCTCGTTGTCGATTCGCCTCAACATTATTATACTACATAAGTTGCTACTAGGAATTGATGTTATATGTCCACTTACTACATCATGGACTGGGGCCAATTTTTGTGATATTTTGCAGCAATTTCACATCTGTTTGTCTTTTTAACTGATGTAATAAAGATATATTTGACATCGATTATTAACCAATGTAATATGTTTTTATTAAAGAGTAATGCAAATTCTAGAAGAATGTAGAAACTCCTAAGATAGAAGAATTGACATGTAATACAAGTTCTAGAATATTATAGAAAAACCTAAGATAGGAAGAAAAATCAAGAATATTCTACATAGGTAAAAATCTAGAACATTCCACATAAGTTGTGGCTAGTATGTTCTAGAATAATCTATGGGTCTATAAATACCCATGAACTCTACCATTTGATGAAAGATGTAGCCAACATCTATCATTTGTATGAACCAACATCTACTACAACTAAAGACAACTACAACACTTCTTCCAACTACTAGTTCTATATTCAACTATCTCTACATTTTCTCAATCCCATCAACTACTCCTTTCACAACCTTAAAATACTAACAGTTTTGCACATTCTACATTTGTTGGAATCTACATCAGTGATTGAATCGATATAAAATGTAATTTTTTACTAGTAAACTTATTCCTGAATATTATATTCTTATTTCAAGATCATCAATACAATTTGCATAACTACTTACAAAAAGTATGTTCTTTTTTCTCAACAAAAGGAGTATAACAACGAAGTGTTAACCTAAAGCCAAACAATATTTTAAAGACCTTCGACATAAAGGATATCACACAAGCACTCTAGGTCGCACAAGCACTAGGTCACAATATGTATTTGTAACACCTATAAATAAAAAAGCTCGTCATCATACAAAATTCGTTTACATGCTTAACTATTTTTATTTCTTTAAAACTTCGAATGCTTAAAAAATCAAATGTGTTTCAGACAACTTGAGAACGAGTGTGTGTTCGTTAAATATTTTTCACATATGTCATGAAGTGAGATTTTATAGGAGTAACTTTATTTCATATTCACTTTATTTTAATGTGTAACCTTGTAAAATCAACTTTATTGGAATCTGAAGAGCTTTCGTGTATTTAGCTTGGAAAGACATCTCGTACTTATTATTAAACTTAGGGAAAGTTTAATGGATAACCCGAAGAGATTTGTGTACTCATATAAGATAAAAGTAGTACTGAAGAACACTTGTAAACATTTGTTTTCTTGTAAGTGAAACTTTTCACAATTTTTAATGGAGAATTAGGTGTAACTAAGGATAGCAAGAACTTGGATTGACTATAGGTAATGCTCTACTCACTATTCGTCCCGTCTAAAAATTTGTCCCATTACTTACAAGGTATTTTGAAAAATTATCCATAGTGTTTTTTTTACCTGCAAGTACCTATTGTATAGTAAAATTGTTTTACAAGAGATTAATTTGAACATGTTTAAATTATTTGTTTCGATTATATATTAAATGCTATTTAATTTTATATTTATAACTTTATTTAAATGTATATATTAGGATAGTAACATATCAGGTTGAACATGAATAATACCTACATGTTATCCTACTTGTTACCCTCTCACTACCTATTAGATATCCACATTAAAATAATCACTTTTGTTCTTTTGAAGGTTTAATGATTGAGGAGATTATTATTAGTGGTGACATGTACCAAATTGGTCCTCAATTATTTTTCATTTCAATTGGGTCATTAAATGTGAAAAATTATTCTACTCTTAAATTTGTAGAATGAAGTTAAATGTTAGGTAAAATGGTTTAATTAAAATATGTGAGTTAATTAAAACACGTGTCAGGGCATTGTACGTGAATTTTAATATTTTAAACATTAAAAATTTAGTAAAGTTTAATTAAAATTAAATTGGAAATGTTTTTTGCAAAATTAGGGTTTTTTCATTCACTTTAGGGTTCTATCTTCGAAATTAGGGATTGATTAAGTGAGGGATTGAGAGAGTGGAGATTGATTGAGCGAATTTCTTCCTTTTCTTGTACTAAGTTTTTGTGATATTTGATGGTTATGTGCATAATCATTTTCGAACAATGTGACTTTAGGGTTTCATCGTTGTGCTCTGCTGCTTGTGCGATATAAGGAGAAGATTTAGGCTGGTGCTTCATGTTTTGGTTTGTTGAAAGGTGGTTCGTGGTTCATATCTCTTTTCCAATTTGGGTTATGTTCCAGGTGTGTGTCACGATGGTAGTCTCTGTGGTACAAGGTTGCTTTACATTTTGTGGTGTGATGGAGACGGGATTCACTACAAGTGGGTCTATGCGTGGAGGTATATGTTGTTGTTCTCGAGGTGGTTTTGGCTAGATCTAGTGCGTCGTCAGCGTCAATGGGCGGTGGCTGACAATATTGTGGTGACTTCAATGATTATCTAAAGTTTGGTTCTGACAGAGAAGATGAAGATGAAGATGATAGTGATATGTCATCATGTGCCCCCACCTAAAATATCTTCAATGTGCCATATCATTTAAATAAGTCATGTCAGTGTGTTATGTGAGTATAGTTTTAACGTTGTTCAACCAATTTAACAGGAGAGGTCCAATTGTATTAATTTTTCATAATTAGGAATCCAATTGAGTGAAAAAAATAATTGAAAGACCAATTTAAAATAAGTCACCTAAAATAAACACCTACTAAATAATTAAACTTTTTTTGAACTTGTGAATATCAGTTGCATATCCATTTTCAAAATAGCACCTCCCATAAAACCACTCGTTCCTAAAATAGCACCTCCAAAATAACACTTGAAAAAACAACACTCATTCCAAAATATTTGTCTCCAAAACTCCCACCACCACAGCCACCCAAAGGAACACCTATTTCACATCCACCACTACCATTACCACCAGTTGAGTCACTACTATTGCCTACTCCAACAACATAACCCACACCAGCCGAAGCACCAACAACGCCAGTACTAGCACAACGCCTGCACACAAAAGCAAAGCGCCAAAACCATCAGTTGTTCCTTCATCACTAAGTATCACTCTAACACTTGCACCAATGCCTTTGATTGAAACACCAACCCCAACACCAACATTGAAGAAGACACGCCACAACCTCCTCCCCACAGCAACAAGAGATATCACTCGCAATGTCTGGCTCGAGCGCCAACCTCACTAGTTGAAGATATTACTGTTTGTTCACACTATTTGGAATTATGCAGGAAAGGCAAAAGGATAATGAAGAGAGTGGTACAAAGATAAAGAAACTAAGAGGAATCTCATTAATTGTTGAATGAAGATGTACAAGTATATATGTAATCAGGAAACAAAGGTCTAACTGTCATGTTGACAATTATAGCAGTTTGGATTATAACAACACTCCCCCTTAAACCAAACTCTCTATAGATTTAACATTTAGTAAATCTCTCAATCTTTCAAACCCATTCTACCTCATAGCCTTTGTAAAAACATCAACTACTTGATCTTCTGTAGAGTAGTGTAATAATTTCAATCTTCCTTTGCTGATTTGGTCTCTCAAGAAATGAAATTTTGTCTCAAGAAATGTGTTTACTTCTTCCATGGAACACTAGGTTCTTTGATAAACTAATGGCAGATTTATTGTCTACCAAAAGTTGTATTGGTTTTCTACACTCTAGCCTCAAATCATCAAGAAGTGCCTCCATCCACACACACTGATAAACTGTTTTTGCAGATGCAATGTATTCTGCTTCACAGGATGAGAGTGCCACCACGGTTTGATTTTTAGAGCACCACGAGATAAGTGCTCCTATGTACTTGAAGAAATAGCCAAATGTACTCCTTCTATCAACCTTATCACCACACCAATCATAATCACATAAACCTCCAAAACACCTTTAACACTGCTTTGCATTTTAGGAAACAAGAGACCAAAGTGAGTTGTTTCCTTCAAGTATCTCAAAATATGTTTGGTAGCTGAAAAATGTGATAGCCTCGGTTCATTCATAAATCTACTCAACAATCCAACTCCATAGCTAATATTTGGTCTACTATTGCAAATATATCTGAGTGACCCTACAATCTATTTGTATAGAGTAACATCTACCTTCTTCTCATCTGCCTGATCTGTCAACTTTAGGTTTGCTATAACAGGAATTGAAACGTTGTTGCAATTCTTCATGTTGAATCTTTTCAAGACTTCGTTAATGTATCTTCTTTGATGAAGAAATACTTCATCTGTTGTCTGCACGAACTCCAACCCGAGAAAGTAACTCAGATTGCCAAGATCTGTCATATCAAATTCTTCTTTCATTCTCTTTTTGAATTCTTCAATTTCATCTGCAGAGTTTCCAGTCACTAGAAGGTCATTTACATACAGACAAATCAACAAAGTAATTTGTTGTCCAACTAACTTCACATAAACTTCAAATTCCACAAAACATTTTTGGAATCCCAGTCTGAGAAGCAATGCATTGATGTGGTTGTTCTAGGCTCGAGGTGCCTGTCTAAGCCCGTATAAGGCTTTGTTTAGCCTATATACCTTCTGCTCTTCACCTTTCTTCTCAATCCAACGGGTTGTCTCACATAAACCTCCTTTTCTAATGGTCCATTCAAGAACGCTGATTTCACATCTATTTGACAAATTTTCCAGCCTTTAAAACTGGCCACTACAACCACTAATCTCACTGTTTCAAGCCTTGCAACTGGTGCAAAGACATATGTGAATTCAACTCCACGTTTCTGCAAAAAACCCTTTGCAAACAATCTAGCTTTAAGATTTTGTATTTCTCCATCTGGTTTGTACTTGGTCTTAAACACTCACTTGACCTCAATGGGCTGTTTGTGTTGAGGCAGTTTTACGATCTCCCAGGTTATGTTCTTCTCAATTGCCTTCAGCTCCTCCATCATTGCTTCTTTCCACTCCTTTACATCAATTGCTTGCCTCCAAGTAAGTGTTTCTGCATCAGCCAAGAAAGCAAGGTGGATGAGATCACCAGAATTTGCTATATCGCTATCTTCAAACACCTCATGGTCTCCGAGTTTAGTAGAGGGAAATCTTGTTCTTTGAGATCTTCTACTATTAGTTTCAACATTAGTAGCAGCTTGTTCAACACTATCATAATTTCTGTCTTCGAACCAGCTAGGCACTAAACTTGTTTTCACGTCTGCCTCAGCTTCCTTCCAGTCAAATGTGGTAGCCTCATCCACTATCACATCTCTACTGATAACAACTTGTTTCTTCTCTGGAATGTACAACCTATAAGCACCTGTTGAATGGTAGCCAACAAGGATGAAGGTTTCACTCTTATCATCCAGCTTCTTTCTTCTCTCATATGGAATATGTTTGTATCACATAAACCCAAAAATTCTCAGGTAATTAGTAGTTGACTTAATTCCTGGCCAGGCCTCTTCAGGAATACAATTCGATAGAGGTCTTGTGGGGCTTCTATTAAACATATATGTTGTAGTAGAAACAACCTCTCCCCATAGACAATGTGGCAGCTTCTTTCCTTTTATCATGCACTTGGTCATGTCAAGCAACATCTTATTCCTTCTTTCGGCCAGGCCATTATGCTGGGGTGTATATGGAGCAACCACCTCATGCACAATTCCTTTATCATCGCAGAATCTGCTCATTTCGCTAGAGTTGAACTCTCCTCCACCATCGGTTCTGAAGGTCTTGATCTGCAGACTAGATTGTCTTTCCACCATGGCACAAATTTAACAAAGCATCAGTACACTTCTTTCTTTTCTTTCAACAAATAAATCCTAATTTTCCTAGTCCATTCATTTAAAAAAAATCAGGAAATATTTGTTACCTCCAAGTGACTGCACGTGAAAGGGCCCACACACATCAGAGTAGATAACTTCAAGAGGTTTCTTTACTCTCTTGAGAACAAATTTCTTGAATTCTTTTCTGGTTTGTTTCCCAATAGCACAACCCTCACACACCTTGTCAGGAATATATATCATTGGAACCCCTTTTACCAATTTCTGCCTTTCAATTGACTCAAACTTTTAAAGTTCAGATGCCCAAAGCGATAATGCCATACCATCCTTCCTCTTCAGTATTAACAACAGGTAAACATTGAACAACAGTAGCATTCAAGTTCACCTTAAACATTATATTTCTGGCAAGAGGAGCCTTGAGCACTAGACGTTGCCTTTCATCCAACACTTCTATGTGTTTTTGCTACTTTGACATGGTGTAACCTTTTTCTAGAATTGTCCCAGACTCAACAAATTACTCTTCATCGTTGGAACATACAACACATTGATCATGTAGGCAGATCTGACATCCTTGCGAGTGATCAAGACCTTGCCCGCTCCTTCAGCCATGATCACACTATTATCTGCAAATCTCACATTGCTTTTTATGCTTATGTCCAGGTCTATCAGTCATTCTCTCTTACCCGTCATATGGTTGGACCACCATGTGTCAAAGTACCAGCATGATTCATCCTCTACATGGCTCGTTGCATTTGATAGTAACACGTGGTCTGTCTCTTGGTTACACCTGTCCAGCGCATGACCCAATTCTTGTTCACACCTGTCCAACATCAACTTCCAGCATAATTCATCTTCATCATGCCCCATCGTGCTCATCAATAACACATGTTCCGATTCTAAGCCACACGTATCTTGTGCAAGATTTGCTTCATCATTCTTGCCTTTCTTCACAACTTCGTTATGCCAAGATTCTGATGAGTAGTGCCCATGCTTGCTGCAAGTATAACATTGATTGTTTCTTTTATCAAGATTCTTTCTACCTTTGCCTCTTGACTACTGTTGAGACCTCGGCAAGTGTACCGAATCGTACAAGTAATAAACCGG
>JAHCHA010006965.1:12240-30220 GCA_027742795.1 Vigna hirtella
GTCTCATACATTTCTCAATGATTTAACCGTTCAAATAGCTCAGATTCTCATCATAGGCATGAATAATAATGATAGAACACAAAATTCATACAAGATCATGCATTAATATAGAAATTACAAAGAGTTTCAGAAATGTACTCTCAACCCCAGTGAAATGGAGTTTTAGCTACACATATACATCATAGAAGCGATAAAGGATGGATTGGATGGTAGAAAGTGTTGAAATTCCACTCCGGAGCACCCAAAACGAGCATGGACGCGAGCTGCAGAGTCCCCCCTAGCTTCTCCCCTCCAGAACTGACTGGTTTCTGCCTCTGGATCGCGTTTTTAAAGAAAGGACCTTAAGTGATTTTTCGCTGGGCTACGAACGTACGCTCGCTGGGCGAGCGTCCGTCGCTGGACGAGCGTCCTCGATCGCTGGGCGAGCGTCCACTTTTCGACCTCGCTGGACGAACGTCTAAAGCTCGCTGGACGAGCGTTCACCATTCGCTGGACGAGCGTTCACCATTCGCTGGACGAGCGTTCGCTCACTGGACGAGCGTTCACCATTCGCTGGACGAGCGTCTACTTTTGGATCACGGGCGTGCACTCGCTGGACGAACGTCCAAATTCTGGACGAGCGGCCGCGAGCTGGACGAGCGTCCTTGGACGAGCGTCCTTGGACGAGCGTCCTTGGACGAGCGCTGGACGAGCGTCCTTACTCTGGACGAGCGTCCTGTGCCAGCTGGGCGAGCGTCATCTGCCGCTCTGGACGAGCGTCCTCTGGTTGTTGGGCGAGCGTCCTCTGCCGCTCTGGACGAGCGTCCGGACGAGCGCCATGGACGAGCGTCGTGCTCGCTATGTGACGAGCGTCCTCTGACGAACGTCCTCTGCGCGCTGGACGAGCCTCTCTGCACGCTGGACGAACGTCCTCGCTGGGCGACGAGCGTCCGTCCGCTGGGCGAGCGTTCGTTCTGGCAGTTTAATCCTTCTGGCTTCGACAATTGACGCTCTCCAAGTCTGTGATAGTATCCAATCCTTATTCTACTGCGAAATAACACGCAAAAACACTCAAAAACATAATTAAACAATCAAAACTATTTTTACACCACAAATATATACTTTTGATGAGAATTAACACTAAAACTTACTCAAAAGCACGACAATTTAAGCAACAAATATAAGCAAAGTTCACACCTATCAACTACCTTCCACCTCTCTTGTTTACCTTTCTTTGTTCGCTGCCATTTTCTTCAGTAAGTTGTTCAGAGAAGTTTGTGTTTCTGCCTCCATTTCGTCCACCTCTTGAACGTCCTCTGCCCCTTCTAGCTCCACAACCCTTGAACTTTTGGTCATTTCTGGCTTGTAAGGCTTGATTTGTGCCTTGATTCAAGCCTTTTTCCGCATTCTTCCTTTCCATCAGACTCTGCTCATGCGCTTCCAGAGAATTCTACAACTCTTCCACCCTCATAGTTTCAAGATCCTTGCATTCTTCTACGACGACAACTATATGGTCATATTGAGGAGTTAACGTTCTGAGAACCTTCTCAATAATTTTCCTGTCTTTCACGATTTTGTCACAGGCTCTCATTGCATTCACAACAACTTCGATTCTTCCAATGTACTCCAAAAAGTACTTCAATTTTCCCAAGGTCGTAATTTCAAATTCCTTGGCTAGATGTTGGCGTAACAACTTTTGCTCCTCCTCATCATCCCCTGTCACTATAATATCATCCACATACACTAGTAACACGGTTACTCCCTTTGACTTAGAGTGTTTAATGAATAGAGTGTGGTCTCCTTGACTTTGTTTAAAGCCTAGACCTATCATAACTTTAGTAAACCTCCCAAACCATGATCGTGGTGATTGTTTCAGCCCATACAAAGCCTATTTTAGCTTGCAAACAATGTTTGAAGGCAATTCCATGTAAATCTCCTCTTCAATTTCTCCATGAAGGAAAGCATTTTTAACATCAAATTGTTGCAAGTTCAAACCATAATTAGCTGCTAGGGATAATATCACCCTAACCGTGTTCATTTTTGCAATTGGAGCAAAGGTTTCCATGTAATCCACTCCATAGGTTTGAGTGAATCCCTTAGCTACTAACCTTGCTTTGTACCTCTCAATGGACCCATCACCCTTGTATTTTATATTATATACCCACTTGCACCTTACTAGTATTTTTCCAATTGGGAGAGCAACCAAGTCCCAAGTACTACTCTTTTCTAAATGCTTCCATTTCCACATCCATGGCTTGTTTCCATTACCTCTATCACTACTGTTCAAATGGACAAAAGAAACACACCCAAATATTCTTGGAATAAGGTGGTTGGATGTGGACACATTAGGATAAAAAGAGGACAGAATCTCCATAGGGCTTTTGGAAGCTAGAATACTAGAAGGTAGTCTATTAATTAGATAACAGGCAGTGAGAACAGCCTCCCCCAAAACATTTTAGGAACCTTATGTTGAAAAAGAAGGGCTCGAGTTTGGTCTAGAAGGTGTTCATTTTTCCTCTCAGCAATCCCATTTTGTTGAGGTGTTTTGACACAAGATGACTCATGAATGATGCCTTCCTTTTGACAGAAAGGAAATAAGCCCATGATTAAAGTAATCTTTAGCATTATCGGATCTAATCCTCTTAATGCTAACACTAAATTGAATTTTTACCATGGAGAAAACATGTTGAACCACATAGCTGACTTCAGATTTTTGTTTTAGTAAGAAAACCCATGTGACACGAGTACAATCATTTATAAAGGTAAGAAACCTGTGAGAAATAGAGAAGATTGGGAGAAAATATCCCTTGTGTGTTTTGCATGCACATAAGGTAGTTTATTTATATTGTAGGATATGGGCCAATGCCCTTAATATAGAATAGGCTGAGCCCAAATAACGGAAACACACATTTTAACATCTAATACTCTCCCTCAAGCTGGAGCGTAAAAATCATATGTTCCAAGTTTGTTACAAAGATAATCAATTCTAGGTCCTCGTAAGGACTTAGTGAATATGTCTTCCAACTGGTTGCTTGAGTTAACGAACTCAGTCTTGATATCTCCGGATATGATTTTTTCTCGAATGAAATGACAATCAACTTCAATGTGCTTGGTTCTCTCATGGAAGACAGGGTTAGAGCTAATATGGAGAGCAACTTGATTATCACATATAAGTGTCATGTGAGTGACATCTCCAAATTTCAATTCACTAAGCAATTGTTTAAGCCACACAAGCTCACAAGTAGCTGATGCCATAACTCTATATTCTGCTTCTACACTGGACCTTGCCACAACACTTTGCTTCTTACTTTTCCAAGATATCAGGTTGCCACCAATAGAGACACAATATCCAGAAGTAGACCTCCTATCAGAAGGGGAACCAACCCAATCAGCATCTAAATAGCAAACGATTTTTGTATCGTTGTTAGGACCATATAGCAAACCTTTTCCATGTGATCCTTTAATATAATTCAATATGCGAACAACTGCATCCCAATGGTCTTCACATGGAGAGTTTAGAAATTGACTCAACACACTAACTACGAAGGAAATGTCAGGACGCGTAACAGTAAAATAGTTTAATTTACCAACTAATCTTATGTACCATTCAGGATCTAAGAAAGGCTCCCCCTGATTTGGTAGGAGTTTGATGTTAGGGTCCATAGGTGTCTAATAGATTTACAGTTCATTAACCCTGTTTCCTCCAATATGTCTAACGCATACTTCCTCTGAGATATGACAATACCAGCATTGGATTGTGCTACTTCAATACCTAAAAAGTACCAGAGTTTGCCAAGATCTTTGGTTTGAAAATGGTGACAAAGGTGTTGTTTCATCTGAGGGATGCCAAGATAGTCGCTTCCTGTGAGAACAATGTCATCGACATACACTATTAAGTAGATACATCTAGCACTTGAGTGGCGATAGAACACTGAATGATCCGCTTCACTACGAGACATACCAAATTGTTGAACAACACAGCTGAATTTACCAAACCAGGCCCGAGGAGACTGTTTTAGGCCATATAAGGATTTGCGAAGACGACATACCAATCCAGATGACTCCCCTTGAGCAACAAAGCTAGGCGGTTGCTCCATATAAATTTCTTCATGCAAATCACCATTAAGGAAATCATTTTTGACATCAAGTTGGTAAAGAGGCCATTGTCAAAGAGCGGCCATGGCAATGAATAGGCGAACAAAGGTCATTTTTGCCACTGGAGAAAAAGTATCAGCATAATCCAAACCAAAAATCTGTGTGTAGCCTTTGACAACCAGTCGAGCTTTCAGACGATCAATTATGCCATCAGGTCCAACCTTGATAGCATACACCCACCTACAACCAACAACAGACTTTCCAGATGGTAATTGAACAAGCTCCCAAGTTCCATTTTTTTGTAAAGCCCTTAATTCATCCAGCATAGCTTGACGCCAGCCAGGATGAGTTAAGGCATCACCCACAGACTTGGGAATTGAGACAGAAGAAATGGATGAGAGACAAGTGTAAAAAGATGGAGATAGTCTGTGGTAACTAAGAACAGTATAATGGGGGGAAGGGTTACGGGTAAAGCGTATACCTTTACGGAGGGCAATAGGCAGGTCAGACTCATTTGCTGAAGCCGGAGGAGACACAAGAGGCAACATTTGAAGTGAGTCATGAGGGAGACAATTGCGGCGACTATAAACCTGAAGGGGTGGTGGTGAAGGACGATCCTGTGGTGAATGAGAGTCTAAAGAAGGAGGAGACAAAATGGGTGGAGCATCACCATGAGGGAGACAATTGCGGCGACTATAAACCTGAAGGGGTGGTGGTGAAGGACGATCCTGTGGTGAATGAGAGTCTAAAGAAGGAGGAGACAAAATGGGTGGAGCATCACCAGGAGGATGACAGATAATAAGAATATTAACAATAGTAGGTAGAGGTACAGAACTAGAAGATAGATGTGAAAAGTAAAAAGAAGATTCATCAAAAGTGACATCAATAGAGATAAAATGACGATTGAGGGAAGGGGAAAACACTTATAGCCCTTTTGTGACTGTGGAAATCCTAAGAAGACACATTTGTGAGACCTAGGAGATAACTTATCAAGACCAAGACCAAAATCATCAACAAAACATGTAGACCCAAAAACTCTAAGAGGTAATATGTAGATGGTCTTGAGGAAATAAGATAGAATGAGGGATTTTGTGATCTAGGACGGAAGATGGCATGCGGTTGATAAGATAACATGCCGTGAGAACTGCATCACCCCAAAAATGTGAGGGTACTTGACCATGAATTAGAAGGGTACGAGTTGTTTCAATAAGGTGTCTATTCTTGCGCTCAACCACCCCATTTTGTTGAGGGGTATAAGCACATGAGGTTTGGTGAAGAATGCCATGAGAAGCCATAAAATGTTTAAACTGTTGAGAAAGGTATTCACGGCCATTATCACTGCGTAAATTTCGAATAGAAACCCCAAACTGTGTTTTTATTTCATTGAAAAGGATTGCAAAATAGAAAACAACTCAGAACGATTCTTCATTAAAAACAACCAAGTACATCTGGAATAGTCATCAATAAAGGTAACAAAATACTGAAAACCTAAAGTAGACTTAACACGACTAGGTCCCCAAATGTCAGAATGAACCAATGAAAAAGGGGACGACACCCGTTGTGAGACACTACGAGGAAAGGAACTACGAGTATGCTTCCCTAACTGACAAGACTCACACGACAAACTTGATAATTTTGACAACCTCGGGAAAGTTGTTGTAGTTTGGCAAGACTAAGATGACCTAACTGAGCATGAAGAAGGGATGGTGACTCCATGATTATGCCAACATGTGGAGAAGGGCGGAGATGATAAAGGCTATGAGACTCACATCTTGTGTCAATCATGTGTTTCGAACTCCGGTCCTGCAACCAAACATAATCTTTAGTAAATGAAATAACACAATTAAGAGTACGAGTTAGACGACTAATGGACAATAAGTTGAAGGGAGACCCAGGGACATAAAGTACATGATCAATGGATATGGATGGAAAAATATTAACAGTACCAACACCATGAGATGAAACTCTAGACACATCAACCATTGTTACCAAGGGTAAATTATCCGAACATGACAAGGAAGAAAGCAAGGACTTGTTACCAGTGATATGATCGGTGGCGCCTGAGTCAAGGACCCAAGGTCCGAGGGAGTGAGAGTGAGTCAGACCAACAAAAGGTGTACCTGTACGTGCAACAGATGTAGATGTAGTGAAACTACAATGCTGACGATCCTCATACCATTTGAGAAATTCGTTAAAGATTGCAGGTTGTTCTACGGTATTAGATGAAGTAGGATGGTCTGCAGACGGTGATCGGGGAGGTGGATCAGAATTAGCCATTGCTACTAGTCGAGGAGGACGTCCATGAAGCGCATAACATCTATCAATTTTGTGGCCTAACTTGCCACAGTGGTCACATTTTGGATGTCCTTTACTTGGCTTGCGAGACCGACTTCGATCATCATGTTGGGCAGCCATAACAGAGGAATCATCAGTATGCGAAGATGTCTCAGTGACGGGTTTCCTCGGTATACGCAAAAGAGCAGAACAAGTGGAAGTAAAGTTGGGTATGACAGGAGAACTCAAAATCTGATCACGGACATGAGAGACATCATCAGGGAGTCCGTATAATGCCAACAGCATGAAGAACTTTGATCGTTGTTCCAATTCTTCAGCAAGAGTGGAAGCAGGAGGTAATATATCATTAAAATCATGAAGAAGGGCATGAATTTTACCCAAATATTCTGCCATGGGACCAGGATTGCGTAGACCAATAACAGTTAATAGGTCCTAACAAACACCATAAAGACGCTGAGTGTCATTTGTGTATAACAACTTCGCTTGTGCCCATACTTCTGAACATGTTTCATATGATCGAAACATTTGTTTTAGTGAGGAGTGAATGGTGAACTTTATAACAATGCATAACTGAGCATCAATCTTCATCCAGCGGGAAATGTCATCTATGGTAGCAGTAGTCACATTTTGAGTAAGGTGATCTAAGTACCCTGACTCTTCAACCAAAGTTTGATGTCGGACGCCCATGTTGCATAATTTGTGCCATCTAACTTGTCAATGGACAAGTGTACATTCACATAATTGGTGTATATTAAGGGATCAGAAGATGAGCCACCAACAGAGGTGTTTGTAGACAAGGAAGATGCCATGGAGAGGGAGAAACCATAAAAATCCAAAGTGCTTCGATTGACACAACGACCATAAATCCAGAAAGAGGGCGAGGAGGCGATCATGGCGGTTCTGATCGGCGGCAGAACTCTCCGGCGACGCGCCGACACGCGCGACGGGAAGCGGCAACAGCGGTGACTATTGCGACGGCGTGTGGGTGGTCCGTTTGCTGCGATCTTTGTGCCACGGTGGTCGCCCGGCCGAGACGATTCCGATGGTGTGGTCGTCGATCGATTTTGGAACTCCAGCGACAGCGGCGGGGACGACGGCGATGACAGTGACAACAACGGTGATGGGTGCCTGTTAGGCGTTTTCGGCAAGTGTACCGAATCGCTTCAAGTAATAAACCGGTAAGACCAGGTATCGTTTTCCCAAGAGACTCGTAATACTAGAGAATTGTGTGATTAACAACTCATATAGACTCAAGAACATAACATCAATTTACAAACAAGTGCAGAAACATAGATTTATACAAAATTACAAGGTTGGACTTTGGTATTGAAGGCACTTGGAAATGGAAAAGACTAGAAATTGTATGAAATGACATTATTAAGGTTAGTTTTCACCAATGCACTCTTGTGTATAACTAATTTCATCTCCTCTCTATCAATTTACTAAAGTCAATCCACTAAAACACTCTAGCCCTAATCCCTTAGGTGAAAGAGCCTAGGTTTTCCTTATCAAACTCCAATCCCTTGGACAATCTAACAAGCAAACCCGCATTAAAGAGCTAGGATCTAAGACAACATGTGAGTCATCTTCCATCCCTAGAATCAATGAACCACAAGGACTCCTATTTCAGTTCTGGGTTCCATCTTACGTCCCCATAACCCATAAAACCCCAAAATCAAGTCATGAACGTTCCCATTACATGCAAGCTTTAAGATTGGAAACAAGAATACTAGCAATTGATAGAAAAGGCATATATATATTCAAATCATTCAACAATTACACAAGAATTCAATGGCTACAACTAACCCCAACAAGATGGGTTTGGCTCTCCATTTCCATGGAGAGCCTTTAAGCTTACAAAATGGCCATGGAAGAAGATGAAGAACCCAAGAGGAAGAAGGGAGTGTTCCCACGAGCCCTAGCAGCCCTCCAAGCTCTCCTCTCAGTGAATTGCGCCTCCAAAGAACCAAAGACCCAAACCCCTTCGCGTTTTAGGGTTAAATAAGCTGGATCTGACACATCAGCAAAAGTCGCGCCCGATGCCCTCTCAGTCGCGCCCGGGCGTGAGAAATGGGGCGCCCGGGCGCGACCAGCACGCAGAAACTGGCTTCTGTGCAGGTGGCGCTGGGCGCCCTTGACCTAGGGGGGTCGGGCCTGACTTTTCAGCACTGCATCATTTTCACTTTTTTCGCAGATCTGCTTGCTTCTAGTGGTTGGTTCAGCTTTAGACATTATTGGAGACTCTTCCAAGCTCATTTTTAGCTACAAAATAAGGGATTATAGATGAAATCACATCAAAGTAGCCCAAAACACAATTATTTAGAAAACAAGACAAAAGAAGAGGATTTAACAAGTTATAAGTTAGAAAGGAGTTGATTTTGCTACTAAATTGATGTTTAAATAATGGTAAAATTTAGCATTATTAGTGCCGGAGACCGTGGAGTTGGCTGAAACTATTCCTATGCTTTAGATACCATGTGAGAAATAGAGAAGATTGGGAGAAAATATCCGTTGTGTGTTTTGCATACACATAGGGTAGTTTATTTATATTGTAGGATATGGGCCAATGCCCTTAATACAGAATAGGCTGAGCCCAAATAACAGAAATACACATCTTAACATCTAACAAAACCAAAGGGCACCAGAAACATTTGGGACAGTTGATGGACCCCACACATCTGTATGAATTAAAAAAAAGGGAAAAGTGCTCTTATTATTACTAACTGGAAAAGGAACACGTTTGTGCTTAGCAAGTTCACGCACATCACAATTGAGACTTGCCACATCTAATTTGCTAAAAAGGGAAGGGAATAACAATTTTATGACTCTAAAGGAAGGATGTCCAAGGCGACAGTGATGTAGGAAGACGTTTTCTCTACTGGTCTTTATTGAATCAGCAAAAAAAGAGGTGTTATTTTCCAGGTCTGGTGGTAGATTTGGATGGTCCAAGTAATACAAATCATTCCATTCTCTAGCATGTCCAATCGTCCTCCCCGAGTACTTGTTCTGTAAAATACAAACATTGTCATAAAAAGTAGCATTACATGATAGATCTTGTATGGGTTTTTTTTAGGGAAACTAAACTAACAGACAATTTAGGAATATGAAGGACATTTTTAAGGGTTATAGATGGGCTTATTTGAACTGCTCTTTGACCTGCTGTAGTCATTAGAGAGCTATCGACTGTGGATATTTTCTTGTTGTAGGGCAAGGGGTGTAAGACAAGAAATTTTTAGGTAGGGGTGTCATGTGGTCAGTTGCCCAGAATCTAGTATCTAATATGGGTTAGAGTTTTTATCTAAGGCATTTAGTCCAAAAGAAAGGAACTCATCAAACGTACCTGAATGTGCTAGAGAACAACTACCTGGTGACTTATCCAACTTGGTGAGGAATGACCTCATCTGCTCTACTTCATCCTGGTTAAGTGGAAGCACTCCTTCTATGTTTTCTTCATTGGTTGTAGCACCTATGTGTGCCTGTCCATCCTTTCTAGTGTTGTCTTCCTTTCTTCCCCACTCCTTGTCACGGTGTTGGGATCCTCAATCTCTACTAGGTGGCTTTCCGTCCAGCTTCCAACATTTATCACGAGTGTGGCGAGGCTTGTTACATAAGGTACACTATAGTCCTTCACCTTTCTTCTCCATATTGGTTATTCCCCGTTTTTTTGGTCAACCATCATGGCCGATCCAACAACTACCATGGCTGAATTTTACATGGTTAGAGTTTCTAGCATTGTTGCCCTTCTAGTTTCTTCACTTCTAACCATAGCTACTACTTCATTAATACCTAGAATTTTTTCTTTTCCAAGGATCTGGACTCTCACTTGATCAAAATCAAAGTTTAGCTCCACCAAAAAATCATAGACTCTATCTTGCTCAATATACTCTTTGAGCATTGCAAAATCATCTGAGCACTTGGCTTTGATTACCCTGTAATGGTCTAATTCCATCCATAGGGATTTAAGTTGATTGGCATACTCTGTAACAATCTTGTTGCCCTATTTTGCAACAACAGTTTTCACCTTCACATCATATATTTGAGCAGCATCTTTAGCTTTGGAGTATGTTTGCTCCATGGCATTCCAAATTTCCTTGGCAGAATTAAGAAACATGCAAGTATCAATGATTTCTGGGATCATGGAATTCCATAGCCATGCCATGATCATAGAATCCTCTTCATCCCATGTTGTAAATTTGGGATCTTCTTCTTTAGGAGCATCTTTAGTCAAGTGGTTAGCCTTCCCTTTTCCTTTCAAAGTTCTGCAAACAAGCTGGGCCCATTTCAAATAATTCTTCCCATTCAATCGGTAGACAGTGTTGAGGTTCTGCAGTTGTTCCTGATTGCTCTGTGACCCAATATTTACCACTTCAGCATGTTGGTCTTCCATGTCCACACAACCGTAAAGTAGAACTGCAAGAAACACAACATCAATGAAAGTTGTTGTCTAGGGTTTTGTGTGTGACAGCAATGAAGGCTGCTGTCTAGGGTTTTGTGTGTGACAACAATGAAGGCTGCCGTCTAGGGTTTTGTGTGCGACAACAATGAAGGCTGCCATCTAGGGTTTTGGTGTGCACAGTCAGAGGCAGCTCCCAGAATTTGAGAGCTTTGATACCATATCACAATTTAGGGTAGAATCTCATATGTTATTATGTTGAGAATACAATCCATATATACAAGGCTAGGAAGCTATTTAAGGAAGCATAATAATAACTCCTAGACAACCAGATCCCTATGATTCAGGGATATCCCCATTATTCACAATAATTATAATCTGTTAAATAAGGAAAAAAGTATAACTAATAAAAAACAATGATTCTGACATAAATAAAACAAATTCTAACAATAAGCATTATATATTATGTGAAATCTCTAATTCTTAGTTATGGAGTCTTAGTTTTCATGTATTATGATTTACTAAATCTTAAGAAAATGAAATCTATTAAAAGTGGCTTGTAAGGTGAGGTTTGCATCCATATATATATACTTTTAGTTGACCATATCTCTAGGCCATGTAGGATTTCTAACTCCAAATATATAAAAAAGTTCTAATAAGTGATTTTTTGTGTTTTTATTTTAAAATAATTATTTTAATTTTAGATGAACTTGCTTGTTTAACCTATTAATCCATGCTGAGCTAGACTAAGTTGATATTTTTAAGATTAAATTTTAAGTGGGTCAGGCCAAGATCATTATGTTTTGACAACTATATAGGAGTGTAATTGGGATGACAATCTAAAACTACCAGTCTTAGTAAGAATATCTAGAGTATACTTGTGTTGGGAAAAGACAATGCTAAAGGTGGATTCAGCAACTCAATGTCCAAAAAAATATTTTAGTGCACTCAAGTCTTATTTAAAACTAACTACAAAGGTCCTCTAGCCTTGGATGTTATGAAAATCGTTACTAGTGATGACAGAGTCATAGATCACCCAATATATGTCTAGACTATATGGGGAGTGAATGGGAGATAAAGTGATCAACCTCACAAGAACTAGTATCAAAGCTAAAATGACCACACTAGGCACATGGAGACTGCTTCAAGCCATATATGGAACATCAAAGTTCACATTCAAGGTGGTTGAGCCTCAACATACAATAAATTGGACGCGCAACTCATCATGGAAGAAGACATTCTTAATATCCATGGAAAAAATAGATGGAGAAAAGTAATCTCGAACATGGGAAAGGCGTCACCATTTGTGAGGTCAAATATTAGAGTATAATTCTTTAGTCTCTAAGACATCACTTGCTAACCAGTGAGGTCCAATAGATTCAACAAATCTCAATAATAGATTTTGATACCATATTAAAAAGTGAATTTTAAATCTAACTCAATCTCACAAAATCAACTTATAAAGTGAGATTTGCACCCACTTATATATTGTAATTTGACTTTATCTCTAGTCAATGTGTGACTTCTAACATTAATATAACATGTATTATTTCATAATTATTTTTCATAACAATATTATTTTTTGGTTTAATACATTAGTAGGTCATAATCTTTTTTGTGAATTTTTAATTAGGTTAGTAATTTTTTTAATTGAATCTTTATTCTTCTACATTTTTTGTATTTGGTTCTTTAAAATTAGTTTATGGTGCCTTTAAACATAAAAAAGGTAACAATTTGTGGTGGTATTTCTAACTCCATATAACCAATTACAAAAATTGCATCAATGACCTCAATTATGTTAGGTATCACAAACAAAAAGATAAAAAATAAAATCTAATATTACGATAAAGACAACATAAGAAATTCATAAAACAGTAAAGAAAACCCACCCTACCAATATTTTATAATTCCCCCACCCATTTTGTTACCCACTTAGATATATGTTTACAAGACTATATTCAATTTGTTTCTGCCTAAACAACTTTAAGAGCTTATAAACAAGATTTGTTTAGTAGCTTTTCAAGTATAGTCTTTTAGTACACTAGATTCTAACTTCTTATTTTTATTCCTTTCCATGTCTTATGATACTTGTTAACTTAGTATTTTACTTTCTCTCAAATATGGTAGGTTTTATTGTAATTGAAGACATACATAAATCAACACAATGAAAGTATGATGGTACTTATGATATCATTTTTATTTTAAACATAATCAGAAAAATGTTAAGACATTGTATAGGATTAATAATTAATAATAGAATAATACCATATAAAAAATATAATAATTGAAACTAAGTAATATAACCAAAATAATTGATGTCAAATGTAAAAGTTTAAAATTAATCACAAAATAAAGTTATAAATACCACAAAGTGTATTTTTATTAATTAAATATAGAGTTAAATTTAAATGTGTCTATTAGTTTTGCCCAACATAACCTTAATCATTACTTCTAACGAGGATCAATGGTTGCAATAATAACACTAGAATTTTAGACTAGTATTAACCAAAAACCTTAAGCCAATTTGTCTTTCTCAGCTATATGTGTGTTATTCAACTTGTCTATTTTTACGCAATATGAACTTCAACTCAGAATTAAACTATGTATATTTTACATGTATAGTTGACCCGAAATATGAACTGAGCTGGGACTACTCTACAATTCTTTAATATATGTTGTTTTGTTGAATCCCTTACCATTCGATCATTTATCTTGTGATTTTATTTTTGTTTTTCTAATCTAAATTTATATTTGTAAAATTCAGGAAGAAGTTGTAATCACAGTTGAAAACAAGTCAACAGGAAGTGTCCAGGAAGCATGGACCCAAGCATTATAGTGTCTACAGCCACTGAAAGTGTATTTAAATTTGGGGAAAATCTGGTTACCCGTCATTTGGGTTACTTTTGTAATTACAATGGCAAATTTGAAGAGGTGAAACATCGTATTGAGATGCTTGATGATACTAGAAAGAGGGTGCAAAATGATGTTATGGTTGCAGAAATGAATGCAGAAGAAATTGAAGATGTTAAACATTGGTTGAAACATGTGGATGAGAAGATCAAAGAATATGAAAATTTCCTGTGCGATAAACGCCATGAGAAGACAAGGGGCTCCATTGGTTTCTTTCCTAATAACTTGCAGTTGAGGTATAGGCTAGGAAGAAAAGCTACGAAGATTGTAGAGGAAATCATAGCAGATGAACTTTTGAATAAAAAGTTTAATAAAGTCTCATATCATATAGGCCCATCCATGGATGCTGCTTTGTCAAACACTGGTTATGAAAGTTTCACGTCGAGAAAGAAAATTATGGGAATGATTATGCAAGCACTTGAAGACTCTACAATTAGTATGATTGGAGTTTACGGTGTTGGAGGTGTGGGAAAGACCACTTTAGTCAAAGAAGTTGCTAAGCAAGGTAAAGAAAGGAAGTTGTTCAATAAGGTGGTTATGGAAAATATAACAAGAAAAGAAATCCTGACATAAAGAAAGTTCAAGGACAAATTGCTGAGATGTTAGGAATGAGATTGGAAGAGGAAAGTGAGATTGTAAGAGCAGATCGTATTCGAAAAAGATTAAAGAAAGAAAAGGAGAATACCCTTATAATCCTAGATGATCTCTGGAATGGATTGGACTTGAACAGACTGGGGATTCAACGTAATGAAGATGATGGTGTCAGCCAAAAGGTTGCCAAGGATGTTGCTGACTTTGGTTATAAAAAGGTGGAGACAGAAAAGTTACCTGCTGATTCCAATAAGATGAAGAAAGAAAAATTATCTAGTGACTACAATAAGATTAAAAAAGAAAAGTTATCTGTTGATCACAAAGGATTCAAAATTTTCTTAACATCTAGAAATAAAGAAATATTATGTAATCAAATGGATGTCCAAGAAAGATCAACTTTCCCATTAGGAGTCCTTGACCAAAAGGAGGGAGAGGCTTTACTTGAGAAAATGGCTGAAATAAGTGTTACCAATTCTGCATTTGATGACAAAGTTATTGAAATATCCAAAATGTGCGCTGGCTTGCCAATAGCATTGATTTCCATTGGAAAAACATTAAAGAATAAGAGCCATTATGTGTGGGAGGATGTTTGTTGACAAATTGAAAGACAAAATTTTACTGGAGGTCAGGAACCTATTGAATTCTCTGCAAGGTTAAGTTATGATCATCTAAAAACTGAGGAGCTTAAGCATATTTTCTTACAATGTGCTAGAATGGGAAGTGATTTTTCGATTATGGACTTAGTCAAGTTCTGTATTGGTTTGGATAAGCTTCAAGGGGTTTTCACAATAAGAGAAACAAAGTCTAGAGTAAATGTGTTGATGGAAGAGCTAACCGAGTCAAGTTTGCTGATGAAAAGTTATTCTAATGACTGTTTCAACATGCATGTCATTGTGCGCGACGTTGCTCTTTCAATTTCATCTAAAGAGAAAAATGTATTTTTCATGAAAAATGGCAAACTAAATGAGTGGCCTCACAAGGATAAATTGGAAAGGTACACAGCTATTGTTTTACATTATTGTGAAATTGTTGGGCTTCTTGAGAGTAAATATTGTTCTAGACTTGAAGTCTTCCATATTGACAGTAAAGATGATCTTTTGAAAATACCAGATGACCTTTTTAAATATATGATTGAACTCAAAGTATTGATATTGACTGGTGTTAATTTGTCATGGTTACCTTCTTCAATTACATGCCTAGCAAACCTAAAGATGCTTTGTTTGGAGAGATGCACTCTAAGAAATAACTTATCAATCATGGGAGAGTTAAAGAAATTAAGAATTCTTTCTCTTTCAGGATCTAATATTGAAAATTTGCCTGTTGAATTGAGGCAATTGGATAAGTTGCAATTTTTGGACTTAAGCAATTGCTCGCAATTAAGAGCAATACCTTCCAATATGATATTAGGGATGAACAGTTTGGAAGAGTTTTATATGAGAGATGACTTGATTTTGAGGGAAACTAATGAGGAAATCCAAAGTAAGAATGCTAGTCTTTCTGAATTGAGGCACTTGAAGCAATTAAGAAGTTTAGACACACACATTCCAAGTGTTGCCCATTTTCCACAAAACTTATTCTTTGACAAGTTGGATAGCTACAAGATTATCATTGGAGAAATTAACATGCTTTCAGTGGGAGAATTCAAAATCCCTGACAAGTATGAAGTAGTGAAATTTTTGGCATTGAACCTAAAAGATGGTATTAACATTCATCTGAAAAATGGATTAAAATGTTGTTCAAAAGAGTTGAATATTTGCTTCTAGGAGAACTCAATGATGTTCATGATGTTTTCTATGAATTAAATGTTGAAGGGTTTCCAAATTTAAAACATTTGTTTATTGTAAACAATGTTGGCCTTCTGTACATTATCAACTCCGTGAAGCGATTTCACCCTTTACTTGCTTTCCCCAAATTGGAGTCCATGTGTCTTTACAAATTGGAGAATTTGGAGAAAATATGTGACAATCAACTCACAGAGGCCTCCTTCTGCAGATTAAAGATCATCAAGATTAAAACATGTGGTCAATTGGAAAGTATATTCCCATTTTTCATGCTCAGTCGTCTCACCATGCTTGAAACAATTGAAGTGTGTGATTGTGATTCTTTAAAGGAGATTGTTTATGTTGAAAAAGAATCTGATATTGTTAGTGATGTGCAAACTGACAAGATTGAGTTTCCTCAATTACGATTTTTAACATTGCAATCTTTACCAGCATTTTTTTGTTTGTATACCAACGATAAAATGCCTTCCATCTCTGAATCATCAGAAGACCAAGTGCAAAACAGGGAGCTCAAAGAAATTACCGCAGTAGCTGGTCAAGATACAAATGCTTGCTTTTCACTCTTCAATGGAAAGGTATTTAAAATAAATATTATGATAGATTTTTATCCTTTACTTCACATTTGCAAACTTTCATGTTTAATTTGATATGTTATTTCTCTAAAAGATGTAAGAATTCATGGTTTTGATCTCTTTCTCTTTCGATTGGGTCAGTCAACTTTTGTACATCAAAGTTACTTATCCTTAAGACAATAATATTATGTGCTCTTATAGGTTGCAATGCCCAAATTAGAGTTCTTGGAGTTGTCTTCAATCAACATCCCGCAGATATGGAATGAGAAATCTTTGCATTGCTTTCAAAGTTTGATTACACTGAATGTATCAGATTGTGGCAATTTAAAATGTTTATTGTCACTTTCCATGTCTGAAAGTTTAGTGAATCTGCAGAGTCTTTTTGTAAGTGGATGTGAATTGATGGAGGACATATTTTGTGCAGAAGATGCAATGGTATGTATATTCATTCAATTTAATTAAATTATGGTTAATTTGTTGCTTAATGGCAGTGTGTCCCTAATTGCTAAGGTCTTTTATTTGATCACTCAATCAACTTCCTCTTGCAGCAGAATATTGACATTTTTCCTAAGTTGAAGAAAATGGAGGTTAACTGCATGGAAAAATTAAGTACCCTATGGCAGCCCTATATTGGTTTTCATTCCTTCCGCAGTTTGGATTCTTTGATAATAAGAGAATGCAACAAACTTGAGACAATATTTCCTAGTCACACGGGGGAAGGATTTCAGAGCCTTCAAAGTGTGGTGATTACTAATTGTATGTCAGTGGAAACCATATTTGATTTTGGAAATATTTCACAAACTTATGGTACAAATGGGCAAACTTGCATAGTGTCTTTTTAAAAGGGCTGCCAAAGTTGGTGCATATATGGAAGGTGGACACTGATGAAATTCTTAATTTTAGTAATCTCCAAAGCATTGTTGTTTATGAGAGTAAAATGTTAAAATATCTCTTTCCTCTCTCAGTTGCCAAAGGCCTAGAAAAACTGGAAACACTTGATGTATGTAATTATTGGGAAATGGAGGAAGTTGTTGCTTGTAACTGTCAATCAAATGTAAACCTTATCACCTTTAGGTTCCCCCAACTAAACACTCTATCGTTACAACATTTATTTGAACTCAGGAGTTTCTATCAAGGACCACATGATATAGAATGGCCATTTTTGAAAAAATTATTTATACTCTTTTGTAGCAAGTTGGAGGAAACCACAAATTTGCAAGTGAAGTCGATCTTTTTAGCTACAGAAAAGGTATAAGTTAAAGAAAACATGATTTAAAGAAAGCCATGAAACTTATGAAACTCTTGTTGTTGAAGGATGTTGGAAGTTATATTTTTATTTCTTAACAAAATATTTAGTCATCTTA
>JAHCHA010006966.1:2661-20093 GCA_027742795.1 Vigna hirtella
AAGTTCATGCATTAATAGAGAAATTACAAAGAGTTTCAGAACTTTACCCTCAACCCCAGTGAAATGGAGTTCTAGCTACACATATACATCATAGAAGCCATAAACGATGGATTTGATGGTAGAAAGTGGTGATTTTCCACCTTGAAAGCACCCAAAACGAGCTGGACGTGAGCTGCAGAGTCCCCTCTGGACTTCTCCCCTCCAAGACTGACTCCTCTCTGCGTCTGGATCGCGTTTTTAAAGAGAAGGGTCGTAAGTGATTTTTCGCTGGGCGAGCGTCCGTCAGTCGCTGGGCGAGCATCCACTTTTCCCCCTCGCTGGGCGAGCGTCCACCACACGTTGGGCGAGCGGCCACTTTTCCTCCTCGTTGGGCGAGCGTCAACCATTCGCTGGGCGAGCGGCCACTTTTCCTCCTCGCTGGGCGAGCGTCCACCATTCGCTGGGCGAGTGGCCACATTTCTGTTGGACGAGCACGCGCTCGCGTTCGCTCGCTGGGCGAGCGTCCACCATTCGCTGGGCGAGCGTCCACCATTCGCTGGGCGAGCGTCCACCATTCGCTGGGCGAGCGGCCACATTTCTGTTGGACGAGCACGCGCTCGTGTTCGCTCGCTGGGCGAGCGTCCACTTTTACTCTTCGCTGACGAGCGTCAGTTCGCTGACGAGCGTCCGTTCGCTGACGAGCGTCCGTTCGCTGACGAGCGTCCGTTCGCTGACGAGCGTCCGTTCGCTGACGAGCGTCCGCTCGCTGGGCGACAAGCGTTTGCTGGGCGAGCGTCCGCTAGGCGACGAGCGTTCGCTGGGCGACGAGCGTTCGTTCAGGCTTGGTTATTTGATCCTTCTGGCTTGGCAAATGACGTGCTCCTAGTCTTTGATAGTATTCGATCCTTATTCTACTTCGAAATAAACAAACAAAAGCATCAAAACACATTTAAACAATCAAAACTATATTTACATCAACAATTATATACTTTTCATTAGAATTAACACTAAAACTCACTCAAAAGCACGACAATTTAAGCAACAAATATAAGCAAAGTTCACACCTATCAGATAATAGTTGAAAAACTGTTATTTTCATGCTTAAAATTGATACTAAAAGCAACCTTTAACATTTAGAAACTAGCTTGAAATCATGCTTTTGGTCATACTTTTAGAAATAAGAGAGCTGTACAGATTTATGCTTGATTTCAGTGTTTTAAGCAGGTTCTAAGGTAAATGTGGTGAAATAAGTGAAGAAGGATAGAGATGGAATCAGAAAAGACATCAAAAAGTGCAAAAGGAGAGGTCGCAAATACCGCTCAGCGGTGCCACTGAGCGGCTCTCAGGAACTGACGTTGGATCCTCTGAGGGGTGAAAATTCCACTGAGGGGGAAGGATCAACTACGCACTTACCGCTGAGCGGCACTATTTTGGGCTTGGGCCTAATTTTCTGTATATTTTAGAATAGTATATAAGCTTTAGGACGTCCTAGGGTTTGTATCTTTGGCTGAGACGAAGCAAACACTCACTTTTCCACCCCTTGAAGGAAGATCTTGGATGCTCAGGCTACCTCCTCATCTTTCTAGGGTTCTATCTTTCATTCTTCCATTATTGTTCATCTAGTTTCACCATGAATATGGTGAACTAAACCTTGTATTGTTGTTGAGGAATCAGTGTAGTCTTGTGAAACTCTCATATATGGAATTTGTTTTAACATCTTATTTTAAGACTTATGCTTTCTTTCATCATTAGTTAGGGTTTTTCCTCTTTGCTTAAAGCTTGCATTGTTTAACTCATTCATTGCCATGATTATTGATTTTGTCGATATGGGAACGTACGGGGAAATCTAGATCCGGGGAATTTCTCCCAATAGCATATTGGTTGCCTTTAAGCTTCTGCACTTCAGAATTAATTACTAGGAATGCTAGGAATTGTATGAACTCGTAATTAAGGATAAGCCTTCTTGCAAGGTGATTTAGAGAGTGACATTAGCATTAATGAAAAAAATGATGAATTCCTAAAGTATATGAGAGTGGATAAGATGAAATTGATAACCCCAACAACATACTCATCCATCTAATTCATTAAAGTGTTTGTATTCCTCTTTTCCATTGATCAAATTCATGCATACATGTTTAATGACTGTCTTTTGCATTTAAACTTACAATCAATTGTTCACAAGTCTTAAATAATCAACAAATCATATAACTAACTAGGCCGTGAGTCCTTTGGGAGAACGATACTTGGTCTTACCGAGTTTTATTACTTGATATGATTCGGTCACACTTACCGTGTTCATAAATTTGTCATCAGCGGGGTGCGAGAGGGAGGCTTCCTTCCTCTTCTCTGTTCCGATTCGTCAAGGTTTTTTATTTCAATTTTTGGATTTTTGAAAGGAGTTTCTGCTTGTTCCCTATTCAATTTCTTCTTTTTGTCAAACTTATGTTTCAGGAGAAGAAGGAATATCCGGGGGTGGAAGGGGCGGTGGGGTGAGTGGCGACAAAGTTGAGACCTCCAAGAACAGAGGAACAGAGACTGGTGGAGAATCCTTCTTGTTTCACTTAAAATGCGGAATTGCGTTGTTGTGTTGGTAGCTCTAAAAGTGGGAAGGTGAAATGATGATGGTGGCCGTGGAAGATGGGTGTCTGCTTATGCATAAGAACATACATCAAGAACATCCTAAAGGTTAAAAAAATTAAAAAATAAACAAGTTACTGCCTCGGTTACATAAAAACCGAGGCATAAATCCTATTCTTTTTAACTCGCTTCACAATCGAGGCATAAAACCTACCCCTTTTTACCTTGCCGGTATATGCCTCGGTTGTAGAACCGGTGCCTATAAGCAAAAGTAACTGGTACAATATCCTCTTAGTGCACTAGTGACATAGGAGTGGAGTTGGATAACTACATTAATAGTTATTTTAACGTGGGTTTGAATTCAAAACAGAGGGTCAGAAACTATTTAAGGTTGTCTACATTATTTTGAATCTTCTTCTTCAATCTTTGGCTATCATATTGCATAAATTGTTGTCTCTAGTTGGTGGAAATTATTCTACACATTTTATTTACTTGTTCTAAGTTTACATGTTGTGATATTATAGTTCTGCTTTACCAGTACGTATTTGGTTCCAAAACATGACTTATACTTTTTCATTACTATTATTATTATTATAGTGAATTGAGGTGGGTGATACAGCAACAACTACAGTTTAAGGGGACTGCTTTAGAACTTTAAGAAGAAACAATAAGCCTTGTACTATTCTAGTTTCAAGGATAACTACAACAATAGGAAAGTCAGGACCATGACCTTCATGGAACCCAATCTTCCCTTCCTAAGCACATACTATCACAACATGGTTTCAAGGCTAACTATTGTTAGGCACTTAAGTTATAGTTTAGTTAGATTTCTTCATTAATTAGCACTATGTCATTACTTTACTTTATGGTATTTACGTTAACAGTAGTTTTACTAAATTAGAACCATAGTTAGAAAATATAGATAGTTTACATTACTAGCATTGTAGAAGTAGACTACTTCAACCATATTTGTATATGTTTAGAAAATATAGAACCATTACAAAATATAGATACTTCATTAGAATTATTATTTTACTTCAACCATATTTGTAGTTATGTTTAGACTAGCTCATTAACTTAGTTTAGGTGTTTGTCATTAGTTTTATATAGCTAACTTCTTTAACTTGATTTGGTGTAGAAAAGGTAAACCAAGGACAACTAAATGGAGGGATGATCAAAACCAAGAAATCTAGTTGGGGGATTCAACATAGTATATAAGCACCAAAATGAAGCAAGGCAAACAGAAAAGGACAAACTTTACCTACCTGGAAATGATGAACTCTTAGACACTGGAGTGCAGCCCTTCAACAATGAGACTTTTGCAACCAACTTTAACCCACTGTGTTCGAAGCTTCCAAAAGTTCCATGCCTTAGCCCCTGATAAACACCCCAAATCCTTGTACAATAATGGACAATTTTAATTAGCAAAACGGAAGAACAACAAAAGATTAATCACCAAACACCTTGTTACCAAGAACAAGGACTCAATAAATTCATCTTCAATAAAAAACCAACTTACCTCCACGGCAAGGGAAGAAACACGGCCCAAGACCTCAACCAAGTTACTTTAAACAACCTTGCTCACACACACAAACCACACTCCACAAAGACCCCTCGAAGAACAATCCTCCAACCCTCCAACAACAACACTGCAACAACACAAGCTAACGTCACAGCAAGTGGAAGCCAATGCAACAATAACACCCACGTCTAAATAGTTTGAACCTACCTCCTCACGCAGCAACAACCATTCGTCACGCACCCTTTCGATTGACATCGTCGCGATAGTCCAAACCCTACTCACGTCGCCACACCACCGTCGTCAACAAACCCCTTCCAAAAATACCCACCGTAGAATAAGAGAGGGAGATTAAGGTCGACTACTGCTCACTGTTTGGGAGGAGAAGTTTTAACGAAGACAAAATTTGGGAGAATGAAAGAGGGAAATCCCAAATTCTAATTTCATAAAGTCGAACCTTATACCGACGGGCATATTCCTTCGATAAAATCACTACACCAATACCGAAGGTTAAAGTCTTTCAGTAATCACTGCACCAATACCGAAGGTCAAAAACCTTCGATAAATCAACTTTACCGAAGGCCCAAAGGCCGTCGAAAATACACCTTCGGTAATTAACCACTTTCTTGTAGTGATACATATACAAGTATATAGTCGTTATCTAATAAGAATGGATAAACAAACACAACTGGTAAAATTGATTTACTATTTTTAATTAAAAGTCTTATAGTATGTCAATATTGTCTTATAGAATGGATAATGTATTCAACAAAGTTGTTATGTCTTGCTTTGTTATTTATTTTCCCAAAATTTTATATAATATTCGACTAAAGCTTTAAAACCAGATTTATCTAGATATGGCAAGTTTAATTAAAATTAATAAAATTATTATTATGATTATAAAATTAAATATAAATTATTTTTATAATTTTATGGTAAATAGTTTTTATTTATTTTGTAGAAAATCTTTTAATTTAAAAAATGGTTAAGTTAAAGAAAAGGCAAATAAAAAATATTAATTTAAAAAAATCACTTAAAGAATAAAACTGAAAAAATAATTATTTTAATCTAAAGATGATCCAAAAAAAGTTATTTAACACAATTTTGAAAAAAAAACATAATTCTAACTCTGAATTTGCAATAAAACTATGAATTATACACTGTTTCTGTTGAAAGGGACCGAGGGCAACTCCTGCTGCAACTGCTCGGGAACGCTCCTCCTCCATCGATCGGTCCTTCTGCCTTACCTTCTGACTCTCGCTCTCTCAATCTCAAATTGGGGAGACCTACAGAAAACACTCCGACGCTCAAGTCAAAATTTGTCCTTGCAAGTCTATCGAAAATTAGTCAAAAAATAGAGAGTTTAGCTTCTCAATCGATTGTTATTTATATGGTTTCAAAGAATACTAACCATTAATTTACCTCTTAATGACGATCAATGCTCACCTTAACTGCTCGACACTGACCGTTACACTATTAATTACGCATTTATGGTCCTTCAAAGAATGTCTCCAGCCAATCGGCTGGAGAATTCGCAAATTCTACTCTGACGTCCGACCGGGGATGATCGGCTTCCATCAACCTTACGTATCCGGTCGGTCGATTGGATAATCGGTCCCAGCTAATCGGTAGCGACTAAGCATGCCCGTTCGGTCGAACCTACTCGGTAGTAACATACACTAAAAATAACCCAAACAAATGTAAATGTGCTAGAAAAACTTGAACATTATTTCAAACTTAACAATCCGCTTAATAAAATTTGACCATTGCAGGAGAGATTTGCTAAGCGTAGGAACTGAGGAAATTGAGGAGAGAGAGCATCCCAAAAAGTAGCTCTAGGCGCTGAGCGGATCAAGCAATCAAATGAAGGTTACTTGCTTGGAATATATATCTTTAGGTATATGCTGTTTGCAACTCTTGTTTTAGTTTATGTTTATTGCTTCAAAGTAGAGGAATCTATGATATTGACTTTAGATTTCGAATGCTTAGAAAATATCTTTATTTTCTGAATTAAGCTAATTCATACAAAAGCTGCACCTTAACAACAAACTTGATGCTCTTTGTTATAAGTGTTATATATTCTTAATGCAAGAATCAAATGTTATCAATTAAGGAATTTATTAATTTTTGTTAAATTCTTGGATGACCAAGATTAAAAAGTTTCCTTGGCTCATTATCATGGAACATGATAAACTGTGTGTATAATAAGTACATGTATGAGCAAGTAACTCACTGATACTAATGTTTTCAATTTTTGCATGATGTAGAGATATGTATGAAATCTACAATAACATGAATTGAAGATGAATGACTTATTTTATAGAAAGCAACATTTAAATTAAACAGAGAATAAAATGTATTTCTGAAAAGAATTATAAATAGGCTTAAAACATTTAATTACTTACAACACTTCATCTTAGTAAAATTATAAACTCTCAATATTCTCTCTAGTTTTTATGTTATACTTGCATACTTTTTTTAACAATCAGGTCACACGTTTGAGAGGACAAGAGATAGATGGTCTATCATAATTTCATATAAGTAAGTTTCTTATTTACAATTAGTTATCTTTTTTTCATCTTTTCTCTTAGTGTGGAAGCTTTATATTCCATCTTCCTCAATTAATTAAGGAGTATCCAATTTATTATTCTTAGTCTTTAATTTTATAATTTTTCTTTTAAATTTAGTTACACACTTTTTGTTCTTTTTTATTGTTTTGGTTTGGTGTGAAATCAATTACATCTTCGAGATACTTTCTCTCTTATCAGAACAACTTTATCTAGTTATATTTAAATGATATATGTAAATTAAATATTTGTTATGTCCTATATTTAAATATTTTTACTACTTTTTTTATTGTTTATTTTTTTAATGTTTAACTCTCGATTTATGTATCTAATAGCATAAACCTTTTATTTACTAGGTAATATAAAATATTTATCTTCTTTATTCTTTTATTTTTAAGTTGTTTCATTTAAAGAACTCTTTTTATTTTGTTAAAATAATTTTTCATTATCTTTCTAACAGTTCTATTAATTTGATATCTTAAAAATTTTCCTAGATGTCTAAAATATTTTTTATCTTATCATACCCTTAATTACACATTTGTTTTTTGTTTGTGCAATTTTATTTAATGTTGTATCAAATTGTTTCTAAGACACACATTTGATTATTTTTTATTCTTTTTAATATTTTTATTTGTTGTTTATTTAATTATGTAAACATTTTTTTGACATTTTTTATATAATTTTTTTTAACATATTATCATAAGTGTTATTCTATTACTATATAATTGTATTAAAATAACATCAACAATATTTATATACTGTGATAGATAAGAAGTTAGATGTAATGTCCCTGCCTTGGGATATGAATGTATGAAAGAGTAATTAAAGATGAGATTCAATGGATTCTGAATTACAAATTTTTCAGATACCCATATTCTTACATATACAAATTAGGATATCTCGAATTCTTGGCTTAAAATTAAGTTTATATTATAGATTATACAACCACACACTGTCAAATCATTGCTTCATGAAACTTCAGCCTCCAAATCTCACACTGCCAACAATCTGTAATGCTTTCATCTCATAATGGAGTCTTCAAGCAAATAATTATAAACTGCAAATTTGGTGCTAAAATTTATATGACAAAAATTAGTAATGAAGGAAAAAAATTGGAAACCAAATATTAATGATAAATAAATGAAGCGAATTGCTGTAAACTTGTGCTACGATTCATAGGATGACAAACAATATCAGTAATGATGGAAAAACAATTCGGAGTGCAGCGAGGGCTTTTACCTCGGTTATTTTTCACTATACGTCGCGGTTTACGAACCGCGGCATATTCAGCCGCGGTAGTAAGTCAGAGACTTTAGGCCACGGTTATGACCGCGGTATATAGGTTGCGGAATATGCTGCGGTTGTCCAAGGAACCGCTGCCTAAATCCATTTTTTTTAAAAAAAAAAAAATTTGTCTACGATATGCCGCCCAGTATATGCCGCGGTTCTAGCAATAACCGCGGCCATATGTCTCATTTTAAAAAAAAATGAAACACTATATACCGCGGTTGTGGTTACAACCGCGGCATATTCCCCTGCAGTTTTTTAAAATTGCAGGTCTGTTTTTGTGATATCCACTACCACAAAAACAGACCTGCATATAAAACATGTACAAAAATTCAATTTGAACATAACAAACACATGTTCAAATGTATTTCAACATCAAATAAAGTACAAAGTCGAAGAAAATTCAATCTAATGAAATGCAATGTTTAAATCTAAGAGCTATTGTATAATCTAATTATATACTTCGCAGCAGCGTTCCTAATGAATAATAGTGACTTCTCAGGAACTGGTGTAGTAGTCTTGAATCTCTGCAAAAGACAATTCATATTAATTAGTGTATATGAATTCAACATTTGGGAAAAAAATCAAAATTTGTTAAAGTTAAATATTACCGTTTCCCAGCGACTTGTGATGTGAGAACGAACAATATGGGTCATCCAATACATTACATAGTATCCGCACTCATATGACCCATTTTGTCTGTTACACTACAATATATCATCATAGTTGATAATAGTTAGTGAATAACATTAAAATAAAACAATTATAACAAAGTATGGCTTTAGCATATGTCAAACCTTGAGAGAAATCCAAGCAATCTTTCTACTATT
Organism: Vigna hirtella; assembly: GCA_027742795.1. Classification (NCBI taxonomy): domain Eukaryota; kingdom Viridiplantae; phylum Streptophyta; class Magnoliopsida; order Fabales; family Fabaceae; genus Vigna; species Vigna hirtella. The sequence goes on from JAHCHA010006966.1 coordinate 11,421, forward strand.
AACAATTGATCTCCCACCCATCATCATACTTGACACTGTATCCTGACAAATTACCATAAGCAGGAAAGTCATTAATGGTGCAAAATAACATTGAAACTTAGTGAAAAATATTTTAAGGTTTATAAATAATGCAAGAACTACAACACACATTACCAAAACTATAGCAAAAACTATACCATACATTACCAAAACTATAGCAATTTCATGCATTACCAAAATTTTAGCAAAAACTATAACATACATTACCAAAACTATAGTAATTTCATACATTACCAAAACTATAGCAATTGTTATTATGCAAAAACTAATGAAGAAATCATGTTAAGAATGCAAAAGGGCATAAATACCTGGAACAGGGGCGGCGAAAAAGCTTGGTGCAACAAAGGGGAATGGCAGCGGAGAGGAATGACAAGCGTTTCAAATGATTTTGATCGGCTAAAACTGTTTCTTATCGTCAAAAATGGGAAATGACCGAACAATTTTGAGTTTAAACGGTGAAGAAACGAGGGAACTGAGATGGGTGGTCGACGGGAGAAGAAAACTCGAAGTCCAGCGTCTGCGCGAACAAGACGATAATGTTCCAAAGTTTTATTTTTTAACTCTGACTGGGGAATCTACCGCGGTTCACCACTTAACCGCGGTATAAGATGGTTATATGCCGCGGTTTCACAACGAACCGCGGCCTATACTCATTAAAAAAATAACCTAAATGGAATTTTTGAAATTATTTTTAAACTATATGCCGCGGTTCAGCGGGCAACCGCGGTATATTCCTCTAAATATTTCAAATTCATTTTAAATTTATTTCAGGTAGGAGAATAGGTCGCGGTTACTCTGAGAACCGCGGCATATACCCCTGTAATGTGCTGAATACAACTGTCTCCCCAACTGCCTTTTGGGGAATATCAGTGGATGACAGGGGGTATATGCCGCGGTTGCTCTGAGAAACCGTGGCATATACCCCTGTAACTTCTGAAATTCTCTGACTGACGGAGAAGTTCAAAAGTTATTGCGGTATATGCCGCGGTTTCCCAGAGAACCGCGGCATATACCCTTGTAACTTCTGAAATTCTCTGACTCAGTCAGCCCCTGCAATAAATTGGCAGGGTATATGCCGCAGTTTCCCAGAGAACCGCGGCATATACGCTGTTATTTAATTTTTTTTTTCAGACGTGGCGTCAAAGGGGATGGTTGACTGGCGTATATGCCGCGGTTCCCCTCTGAACCGCGGCATATTCCTTCGATTTATTTACAAAACTGCCACCGCGCACCATTATGCTGCGGTTTCTAGTGAACCGTGGCATAATGTGCGCTGTAAAAACCCAATTTTTTACTAGTGCGAGATCAAATTTTAGTTGTAAACTAAATGAAAACTAAATTATTTAAACTCAATAGAGTACTAAAAAAGGTGTATAACATGTAAGCATTTTTAAAAGGGCCAAAGCATAATTCATTTGAAAAAAATGAAAACTTCTCATAACAAAGCACACTATCAATAATTCCTTTTCACCAATAAAAACAATTATTTTGGAAAAAAGAACTAGCAATAGTAAAGCCATGAATACGAGCGTAGGATAATCAATGTTTAATAAAATTGTTGAAAATCAGTATGTATGTAATCTCTTCCGGTATTTCACCAATTAAATTGTTACACGAGAGATCAATGCTCTGAAGAGTTAATTCCGGATGTGTGAAGCCGTGTTCCATACCTTTCCACATCCATGTTATATGAAACGAATAATAACTCTCACTGAAAAAATTATAAATTTCAGAGTAAGTACTATTGTACCAATAAACACGATTTTCAGTTTCAATTTTGTTTATGGTGTTTTGAAACAATGCAGTAAAATTGCTTAAGCAAGTTGGAATTCCTTCTGATAAATTATTCTTGGAAAGATCCAACAATTGAATACGCTTCAAATAACATAAATGTAGTGGAAGATTTCCAGAGAAGCGATTCCCTCACATGATCAAGATTATCAATTGTTGCATGCTGGACCCGACAACATATTCTCACTCACATCCAGCATAATTAAATTATTGCAATTTTTCAAAGAGGAAGGCAATTCACCCATTAGACTATTGTTTCGTAAAACCAAAGCTTCCAATTTAACAAGGGTTCCCATGGACATAGGAAGTTTCCCTGACAATTCATTGCTACTTATATCAAGAAACAATAATTGGTTTACCGATTTCCAACAATCTGGAAGTTGCCCCTCTATTTGATTGTATGATAAATCCAAAGTGGCCAAGTTTGATGTTGTGATGTTTCCACATAAGAAATTTGAAAATTTATACACTATTTTGTACTAACACTAGTACAATTACAGAAAACGGCAGCGGTTATTTTCGTCAATAGGCAGAGGTTCTTGAACTGAGACATATCTAGACAAGGTGAAATATGGTAGACTTTTGGCCTTGGTTCAGAACCGAGACATAAAAGGGTAGGATATTGCCTCAATTCAAAGTTACCCGAAGCAATAAGGTTTTTTATTTTTTTTCTCGCAGGACTTTATACCTCAGTTCCCTTTGAATCGAGGCAGTTTGTCCCTGTATGTAAGTTCAAACCCTTTATTAATCCTGAAGATATATTTAATTTGGATTTCAGTGATGATATTATGTTTTAATTTATATGTAAAAAAAAATTACTCATAACCATGACATCCCAAAAATTGGGATAACCTCCACTTCGCGGTCTCAAACCTGCAAAGAAGATACTACAGAGAATACCAAAAAATGCAACGATCGAAAACCTAATTCGCAAATCTCAAATCACAAAATCAAGAAAACAAGATGAGAAGCCTTCAATCCGCACCCCGAATCTGCAAAGAAGAAAGAGAATCCCAACCCAATTTCGAAATCAAAGAAAGAGAGTCTCCCCTCCCTGTGAAAATTGCGTCTGAACGGGAAAAGAAAGAAGGGAAGAAGAAAGCCTCCCCTATCTTGTCAAAGACGAACTCAAAACGAAAAAAGGAAAAGGAAGAAGAACAGTCAGTGCGCCACTGCGAGTCACCACGAATGAACGTCGTTTGGTCGCGCCATCTCCCCAACGTTGTCTTCATTACCACGAGGCCATTGCATGAGCCAGAGACAACCCCCAAGATTGGGTGGTCCGCAAAAAGAAGAATAAGAAACCAAAATTAGGGAAGAAAAAAAACATGAAGGCTAAGGGTTTCCAAAGTTCTGATGGCTCTTGGGAGGAAACAAAGAAGATTACATAGGGTTAAAGAGATCCAAAAAGGTCCTACTACCTCGACTCTTAGCTTGACCGATGCCTAAACATTTCAGTAATGCCATTTTCGAAATTTAATTTACCCTATATACCTCGGTTAGACACCCACCCGAAGCCTAAAGACCATATATGCCTCGGTTTCAATCAACCGAGGTCGTATCTATTGTATTATATTAATTTAAAAGGTAATATCTCAGAGGGAGCAGATTTTTAGCAGGCATGCCTAAGTGACTGCAAGAACCGAAGCAGTAGCTTCTTTAGTCATTTCAGAGTGTATGTAAGACTAACGCTACCGTACTCATTGATGAGGGTAGCCCTTTATTAAGGACTTTTGCTACCTGTAGCTGTGGGGGTATGTCAAAACTAACCAGCTTTTAATATAAATGACCTACAATCCCGCAAGTTATGGTATATTATAAATAGATTCATCCTTGGTTTATTTTTAATTTATAAAGAATGTTTGTCTTTCTTGTTTAAGAATATTATAAAGAATTTTTCTTAAACAAGTATCTTAATTTCTTTTTATAAAAACAGATTAAGAAATTCATCTTTTATGATATAGAAGTTATCTATAAAAAAGACATGATTTTATCTTTAACATAAAACATTAAAGTTTAATATTCCAATTTGTTTTTAACTTTTTTTTTGTTAAGATAAAATTTCCTTGATACTTTTTAATAAAAAAAAGTAAAATTCTGTAATTATTATTAACAAAAGTTTGTATGAAAAGATTATACAAATTATTTAAATAAAATTCTAAATATAGTTAAAATTAGTACAAAAACACTTGTATGAATTTTTTATTACTCGTTAAAACTTATTAAAAATCAAAATAGATGAATTAAATTGAATAAATAGGAGGTAAGAGACATAATTCTATAATTTCAATAAATTTTAACCAAAAAAAAGTTCAATTGATGAGAGAGTATGGTGTAAGATAAGATATGAGTAACATTTCTTGTGTTGCCTTTTTGTTATGAATAGCATTTATAAATTGTTGTACATAAGCACTAAGTATAAATTAAAAAGCACCAAAAGTTGGTAATGGTCACAGGCATTAGGTGGAGGAAACAAAAGCCGAGCTCTAGGGTCAAAATACATTCTCCAAACAGTAGGGTATAGCAGAGGTGTCAGTCGAAAAAACTTGAGTTATAGGCCTCGGTTTTTGGCGATAACCGAGTTAGTACTTCTGTCTCTCTAAACGTGACAGCTGAAAGAGGGGTTATATGCTTCGGTTAACCTAGAAATCGAAGCAATATGGGTTTTAGGCTGCGAGTATATGAGAACGAACCCATATAGAGTGGTCAAAATTACAGGATTGTCATCGCGTTTTGATACGTTTCGGTTTTGGTAAAACCGAAGCGTAATGTGAGAGTTTAAATTTTTTTTTTACTAATGTAACGAGGTTAGAAAAGTTAAGTATGTGACACTTTAAAAGAATGAAAATGGTCCAAAAGCCTCTTGAAGTTTATTTTATGGGTTAGAAAATTACAGATGTTAGACATTGGAAAAGAAGAAATGAAAGTGGTCCATAAAGACCTTATAAGCTATTGACTATTATATTCCAATTCATTTAACGTGTTAAAAAAAGTATATAAAGACACTTGAAGTGAAGAAAACGAAATTGGTCCAAAATCGTTTTATTCTAATTCCTTTGAAAATTTAAGCACGTTAGACACTTCATATAAAACAAATGAAAATGGTCCAAAAACTTTAAACTATTGATTTGTCCTATATATTTGAATTCATCTTATGCGTTAGAAAATTAAGCATGTTAGAAAACAAAGAAGAAAATGAAACCGGTCCAATTACCTTAAGGTATTGGTTTTCCTTATCGAATCCATTTTATAAGTTAGAAAGTTGTGAACATTTAATCCTCAAACATACATCTATGATTGAATATATTAATCTTTTGATTTGTCATTCTTTATATAAATTCATATACAAATTTTTCATTCATTTGATTTAGAAGAGAAATTCCTTTAAAAAATGTCCAAAATATTCATCAAGTGATTTTGTTGATAATGAATATTTTCGTTCAATAACGCAGTGAACAGTGAATGAATTATTGTTAATTGAAGAAAAATTCAACATTATATCCATGTATTTTTTTATAGGAAAAATATTTATATATATTTACATATGCATATGAAACACTAGGAGTACTCAACACACAATAGATTCTAACTTTACAAAAATATGTAATAGACCACAATCTTCCTATAAGTGTCTATCTCACCCAGGTTGGTGACATGTATCCATGTAGAAGACTTAGGATAAGTCATTCAGAATTTGCATATATGAAGCTTTGTGATTACATAAGGACTGTCTGTACACATTCAACATCCCTAAACAATATTAGAGATATGCTGTAATTATTTAAGAAACTTCTATATCTTAAAAGAGAAAGAAAATATCTAGTTGGAAAACGCTCGATAATCTATTTTACTATTGAATATTAACATCCAAAACTTTCATTTTGTTTCCAATATTATCTATTTGTTTTCTGAAAGGGGTAATTTACTCTAATCAGATTTCATTTTGAAAACCCTTGGCATCCTTTCTTGTGAGTCTTGGGTATCCTTCATTTTTTTCTCTTGATCACGTGAAATTCAGAAGCTTCTGCACTTTTTCTTCACTGCGGTAGACTCAACGTTGGCAGTGAGCACGGCGAGGCAAGACGAGGTCATGGCGAGGGTGTCCTACAGTAGTGGAATTTCTTCGAGGGTTCAAACTCTAGCTTATTTCTTCTCTCTTCTTTGTCCCAACTTCACAAGAAGGGGAGGCATAAACGTTCATCTTTTCTTCTCTTTGTTCTGGTTTGGTCTTGTAGGAGCCTCCCTTCTTCCACAAATCGTTCTCGGTTTTGGTTCTTTCTCGCAAGAAGGGAATGCGAGTTCGAAGGCGGAGAATGTATCGGTCTGTCGAAGTTTAGCGGCAGTGCAGTGCGTTCTAGGCTTTCGATTTGGGACTTTGGGGTCCTGTTCTTGCGTTTTTAATTAGGAATTCTCTTGTGTACCCGAAATTGCAAAAGAATGAAATTAGAGTTCAGATCTTGTTATATTTTTGCGATTTAAGAAGATGAGATTTTCCATTTTTTGAATTTGGGTCTGGGATTTTTTTAATTTGTGTTTGGGTTTCTTTGAGAGCTTGGTTGCATCTGCGTTGGGATTGGGTTCCTATTGGAATCTCAGAGTTGGTGATGTCAACCTCCGCAGTGCTCATTGCATCAAAACTCAAAAGCCTTTGATTCTTACAAAAGGTAAAGAGGTACTCTCAAATCAGATTATTGTGAGGGACTCTCAGATCCATGAAAATCGAGATATTGCAAGTATGTTATTTGAAACTTGTACTTGATTATTTGTTACTTTCATATACTCTTATTATAGTCTCGAATAGGCTGGAGGAATGCGGGAGAAATTTGGACCAAAAGTTAACTATCGGGCCTTGGGTTTGGAAAGTACGCAGAAGAAAGATTAGGAAGGGAATGGGGGAAATGTTGAGCTGGCAGAAAAAAGTGGAAGTAGCTAGAAGGGACCATAGTAGAGAGGATCGAGTTTGTTAGGGAGAGGATGCATTTTCTCTTTAGGAACCTTGCTCTTGGACAGTAGTGTGCTTGCTACTATATTTTCCTGCATCTTTCGATGACAATTTCATCTTTTTCTTTCGTTTTGTCATTATGTATTTTTTGTTATTAGTGATTTTGGGTTCTTAACGTATAAACACTGTCATATTCGTATTTTGCAGAAGAACTATGTAATGAGGTAATGGAAACGAAGCATACAGAGATAGGATTTCATGGAACACTCTTGATGTCAAATTTTTCATCTCAGGTGGATTAGGAAACAAACTTATAGTTAACATTTATTGATATATATATATATACAAGTTCTGAATGGAATATTTTTAGTGAGAAAAATAGGAGTGTATTAAGAATCAACCATATAAATTCATCTGGACCTTATACAACGTTGAATGCAAATTATGTGTCCGTGAGAGAGCAAATGCTCAAAGGTTGAAGGCAATGTCAATCTTGCATATTTTGTGAATGAAATTGGTATACTTCAAAAATAGCTCATCATTTCTTGGTTACAATTTTTGGTTTCAATGATTTGGAGTTTTGTCCAAATGACTGCTTATTAGGAAATAATCCCTGTTAGAAGAATATCTTATCTCTATTTATTAAAAACTAAGAAAAAACTTAAAGAAGATATTGTTAAGTGGCTCATAATAATAAATTCTTGTCAAACCAATCATTTCTTTTGTCTAAGTGAGTATTAATAATAAATTCTTTTAATGATTTGTTTAAATACAAAAATGTTATAATTTATGTGATTAATTAGGTCTTAAACCCCCTTTGTTGTAGCCTCTATTGCAGAAAGGTTGAGGAAAAATAAAATAAATAAATCCATCTACTACCTCGGTTCAACTACAAACTGAGGCAAGACCCCTCTACTATCTCGGTTCACCAACAACTAAGGCCAAAAGTCTAGCGAAAAAAAAAGAGTAAAAAAGGAACACCCTTTACTGCCTCGGTTGTATATGAACTAAGGCAAAAGCATACACCTTTTTGCCTCGGTTTAGAACCAAGACAAAAAGGCTTAGACATTTTACCTCGCTAGTATATACCTCGATTGCGGAACCGTTGCCTGCAAAAATAACCATCGTCGTTTCCCTTGACTGTACTACTAAAAGCTCCAACAATTTCTTTGTTTTGTCGTACTCCTCCTTGAACAACCTCAACCTACTCCAATGAAAAATGTTCAACTGATTCCACTGGACAACAATACAATGTTATGCCACGCCATTGTCACCCTCCTCCTATTTATAGAAAATTTTGTCAACCTCCTCCTATTTATAGAAAATTTTGAAACCTTCATACAATTGTCATTGATTGCCCCCACACATCAACACGAGGCTTTCCAATGTGCTTTGTCTTCACTCGCACACTTTCTGAGAAAACTTCCCAGAAGGTCACCCATTCCTAAATTACTCCAGGCTAAGCATGCTTAACCATGGAGTTTTAATGGGTTAGGCTACCGAAAAGCATATGCATTTTAATGATATGAGTAGCCAAATCAATCCCTTTAAGTTATCCTTCAACTCTATAGTCTCATACCTATACAGTCTCTAGATCCCTCTCATTCCGATGTATGTTTGATTCATCCATGGGTCCCTTCCACTGGAAGCCTGCCAAGAGCCGCTCGTTGTTTGTGCCCCTTGCACTTCGTGCCTCTTGCACCAGCGATCACTCCCCGCCCTCGTCAGGGCCCTGGTGTCACATGCCCACCAGCTTCCGCTTGGTTCGTCCTCGAACCACACCGTACTGCGAGAGGCTAGTGTGACACCCAGTACTGCTAGGACGAACCATGCGGAACAGATCATTGTCTAGTAAAGAATCAAGATTTCATAAAGAAATAAATAATGAATGTAAAATATAT
>JAHCHA010006990.1:0-16577 GCA_027742795.1 Vigna hirtella
TCTATCCATCAAAATTATTATTACTAATAAAATACTAAAATTTACTATTATAAATATTTTTTTTCATGGGTCTTACAATAAATATATATATAAAATTATTTTAAAATAAAATAAGTAGATAAAAAGATAAAATAAATTATATACACATATAAAACAAAACAATATAAATAAAAAATTAAAAAAATAAATATAAAAGTAAAATAATATTCATGACAAAATAAATATAAATAAAAAATAAAAAATAAAAAATAAAATAAATTAAAATAAATAAATAAATAATAAAATAATTTCCATACACATATAATAATAAAAGAAATATAAATAAAATAGAAAATAATAATATCAAATAATTAAAAAGTTAATTTGTAAGACACTTATGAATAAAATAAAATAAATATTAAAATAAATTTCAATTAAAAAGAACATGTATTGTTATACTATTCAGTTTAAAAACTAGTCAATTCAGTTTAAAAACTAGTACAATTCAGTTTAAAATTAGTATAATTCAATTTAAAATTAGTATAGTTAGTAGTTCAGTTTATATTGTAGTTTAGTACAATTTAGTATAGTTTAGTCCAGTTTGATAAAACAAAAAATAGTTCAGTTCAGTTTGTCTGAACTGTTTTATAGCTCAGTTCAGTTTAGACAAATTAATTTTTAGTTCAGTACAAATTTTAGTAATACAGTGCAGTTCAGTTCTATTTGCCCACCCCTAAGAATAGCCCTAGATGCTTAGCTCTCCATGAATGGAGTTGAATACAAGATGAAAGAAAAGTGAGAGGAGTATGAGAGAACGAATGAATGAAATGAAGTCCCTTTTCTGCTTCCCTTGGTCTCTTTATATAGGGCTTGATTGGGCTTGGACTCTGAATATTCAGTTGGCAAAATCTTTTATCTTATATCTTCCAAATAACTAAAATATTTAGATAATTATAACATTATTTGGAAGATATTTTCTGTTGATATTCCCAAATTAAATTAATTCAACAATTAAATTTTATCTTTAAGCTTTTCTGGCTTTTCAAAATTGCATAAATGCCCTAAAATTTCCTCTATCTACACTTTAGCCCCTTCAGAATTCTCCAAAATTGCACCAGAAGCCCCTTTTGACCAGCTTTGACCAGACTTAAGCAGTGTTGACCAACTTCGACTAAGGGAGGGCGTGGCCAATGAGAGTTTGCCACGTGGCAGCCCTCTTTCTCACCCAATTAGGGTTTTCTGATGCAAGGCAATTCTCTGTGCCGTCATGCCCTCTTAGTGAGTATTGGGAAAGATTCAAGAAACTATGTGCTTCATGCCCTCAACTCCAAATTGAAGATTTTATTCTAAGCTTTTATGAAGGCTTAAGTCCTACTGATAGGTCATGAGAAGATGATGATGTGGCAGAGGGGGGTGATGTGGCAGCATGTGGTTGGTGTATTTGGTGTGCAGAGGATTAATGACGTGGCAGAATCTGGTGGAGTTTGGCTTAGGAGGGGTAGGAACAAGAAACCTAGGGTGGGTGTAGGAGAAAAGAATTAGTGTTTGGGCTTGGTTGTTGGCCTGTTTCAGAAATAGGAATGTATTTAGGGATTTTAGGAGGTTCAAGGGTAAAGTCTTCTTGTTGGCCCATTTGTATATTATTTTGCAAACAAATTCTGATTTTGGACCTTGAATTGCTATTTGGACCAATAAAACTTATAATTTCAGTTGCAAAAATAAATGTAAGAATATCCAAGAATAATTTATGAAACTAAAAATCACTTTTTAAGTCCCTTTTATTTCTAAACACAATATATCCAATCATAACAAATCCTCTTTAAATCACTCATTCAAGCACATGAATTCATCAAAAATTTGAATTTTAAAGCATAAATGTGGGCATAAATATGCACTCATCAGAGTCCAAGCCCAATCAAGCCCTATATAAAGAGATCCAAGGGAGGCATAAAGGGGGGACTTCACTTCACTCATTTATTCACCACTTCTCTCACTTTTCTTTCATCTTGTATTCAACTCCATTCATGGAGAGCTAAGCATTTAGGGCTATTCTGCTGTAATTTCATTATGGATTCTGAGGTTAGATTGAGTTAATGCAATTCTTTATTTTGATTATTGATTTAAGTTGTTCTCTCTCTATGTCTTTCATCTCTCTATCAAATTAAAAGCAAATATTTTTTCATCATAATGTGTTTGAATCTATATGCATATTGATTATATGAGTTCTAGGGTTTCTAGGTTTAATTGAGAATCTACTTTGATTTAATTTAGGAACTTTCATATGATTAAATGGTTTTTATTATCAATTGAGAATGTACTTTGATTGGTAGTAATAATTTCAACTATAATCAATTGAGAATTTACTTTGATTGATTAGTTTTTAACTTGGTTAGGAGATTTAAGAATAGACATGATTAAACACAATAAGATTTGATTGAGAATGTACTTTGGTTGAATTTATTGTGAATAATCTAGAAAGGTTTTGCATTTGATTGAGAATTTACTTTGGTTAATTGCATGATCGCCCTCAAATTAATTAAGAATGTACTTTAATTAATTTGAAACTTAAATAATAATCAATTGAACAATTATCTGTGAATAACCGATGATGAATCTATCTTGGAAAAATAGTGGAATTAGCCTATTTCATCATTGTCGCAACCGGAATCGCGACGCGACGACGATCCAAAAACAGAACGGGTTTGAAAAAGAGATTTGGAGTCGCCACCATAGTTTATTCTGGAAAACTACGGAAAAACTATAAAAGGATAAGGCATGGTCTAGGAAAAACCAGATTCTGGGTTCGGGAGTCGGTTACGTGTAGGGAAGATATTAGCACCCTATAACGCCTGCTCTAAGGCAGTACCTTTAACTAAATACGCGAATATGATGTGGTTTTCAAAATGTTTTCAGAATGAGAAATCAGGGTTACGTAGTTCTTTTGGAAACTATTTGGAAAGTTTATTTGGAAATGATTATGGATAATTTTGGATTTTTGGGAAGTGAACCTGACAAGGGCTAACCTTGCTCCTACGTATCTCCATTTTTGATGGAGAATCAAGGATCACGTAGTTCTGGCCGAAATATTGTTTGTTTGCTTGAAAGTGTTGATGATTTTAGCTTTTGAAGACTTTTATATTTTTTGATATTTTCGAGAAAAAGAAAGTAATGAGTACTAGGCTGACGCGGACGGTCACACGAGTACTCATACCTTTAGAACATTAATTTTGTTTTTTTTTATTGTTTTTTGTTTAAAAGAAAGAGAAAATGTTTTTAGCACAAGGACGATGTGAGCGATCACACATGTACTTAACCTTTAAAATATATTTTTTTGTATTTTTTATAAAAGAAAGAGAAAAGGTTTTCAGCACAAGGACGATGCGAGCGATAACACATGTGCTTAGCCTTTAAAATATATTTTTTTGGTAATTTTTATAAAAGAAAGAGAAAAGGTTTTCAGCACAAGGACGATGCGAGCGATCACACATGTACTTAACCTTTAAAATATTTTTTTTTGTATTTTTTATAAAATAAAGAGAAAAGGTTTTCACCACAAGGACAATGCGAGCGATCACACATGTGCTTAACCTTTAAAATATTTATTTTGGTATTTTTGTTCTAATATTTATATATTTAAAAAGTAGGTAGATATTTAAAACGGAAAAGAGAAAAAAGAAAAATAAATAAATAAAACAAAATAAAATAAAAGTAAAATAGAATAAAATAAAAATAAAATAAGATAAGAAACAAAATGGCAAATGGAAGACATGAAAGAAATTGAAAATTAAAAAGAGAAAGGCCCAAAATGTTAATGAGGAGGTAAAAACCTAAAAAAGGGTAGTTGCATAGAGGAAACAGACCCATAGTTGCCTATGGGCTTGAGTCTCAAGTAAGAAAAGGAAAAAGAAAAGGGAAAGGGGGTGCCAGGATGAGAAGCGGAGGTGGCAGGAGGAGAGGATGCGACCCAATAGCTAGGTCAAGAGCCCTTTACTCCAAATCAGAAACCGTAGGGTTTCTACACAATTCCCCCATTTCACCATTTGCACTCAATGACCTAGGGTCCCTTTCCTCCTCCCCTTGAATCCGAATGGAGCTGAGCTCCTCCGCGAAGCAGGAAACCTAGAGAGGCACCGGTCTCCTCTTAGGCGCGCTCATAGGACAGCCACCACAACAGTCGTCGTAAGCCACTGGTCATCGTCGCCGGCGCCATTGATCGTCGTCAAAGACGCTGCCGGCCGCCACGCCGACCTCTCCCTCCTTACCTTTCCTTCGCGTGCTAGAGTGAGAAGCTCTCGCCTCTCCGAACCAAGCCCAAGCTGCTATCGACGAGGCCAAGCTGCTAGTGATGCAACTTGCGTCGGAGTCGTTGCCGGCACGACACCAGGTTCTTTCTTCTCCTCCTATTCGCTTCGTGGTCGTCGTCACGAAGGGCTACGGGTTCAACACTCAGTTCGCCGATTGGGGAAGCCCTGACCGTAACGCCTTAAAGCAACGGGAGAAGAAGGTTAAAAAAAAATGAATTTCTTATCTCCTACTACTGACGATGTCGAAGGGAGTATCAAGCAGGACCGTGTTCAAGAATGAAGAAGAGTTTATGGGTTTGTTTAGTGTGTGCCTATTGCTTAGGGGTCAACTCCTTTGTTGGTGGCTTGAGATGAACAGAAGCAAGGATTCCATCATCTGACTTGGTTTGTAGTTGCTTTTGGAGCTTCCTTACTATGGCTGCTGTGACAGGATGAATGAGGCTGGTGCTGGAAGTCAAGGAATCAAGAGCTCTCTCCTAAACTGTGATGATCCGGTGTTGGTGGTGATGGGAAAGGTGGTAGAGGTTGTGAGTGAGTGGTTTTTTTTCTATGTTTTTTTTAGGTGTTGGACTGAATGGAGGGGAGGGGATGACGAGTTATGATGAATGAGGAAATTTTTTGGGGGTGAATGGAATCGGGATTGTATGAGGGATTTCCTGATTCTCTTGGAGCTTAGGCGAATGAGAGTTGCAGTAGGGGATGGATGATGGTTTAAGATTGGATGATGGAGAATGGATTCACACAACAATCATACACAACCATGCATAATATAACAAGTAATATTCACAACAGCAAATGAAAGCTGAGATATCAAATGCAGCAAACAACTCACTAAAAAACATGATGACAGATGTGCAAGGCAATGTGTACCTCTTGAAGCTTGGTTCGCTCTTTGTTAACCTCGTGCCTCAGATGGATTCTTCTTCCTTGTGGCTGGCCTTCTTTTTTCCAATAGGGTTAGTGAATGATGGTTGGTGAGAATGGGGAGTCTTGTAGTGTAAGAGGACCTTTTTAGCTTCAAGAAAAATGTTTTTCTTTTGTTCTAGTCTCCTTTGCTCTCTTGGATTGAATTTCCTTTTTGTTACAAATGTTCTTACAAATGCCAGAAAGTTATGGCGAACGTGAACAAGGGTTCTTAGATGACAACAAAGGTCAAAGGAGTTGAAAGAACAAAAGGTTTTTTTTCTTCGCTCTTGTACTGAGACTGCCCCCTTTGAAAAAAGATCATGAAGCAATTTGATACCAACGCTCCTCTCTGCCGCACTGCTTTCCGAAAGATTAGGGCATATCCTTTGACTTGGGATTTCCTCCTTGTCTTTTTCCTTCTTTATGTTTAAATTAGATCAGTTAGGAAAAGCAAATCAAAGATCCTTTCCCCCTTGATGTATGATTGTAGCTTTGCGTAGGGATTTTTGGGCTTGTACACTGTGAGCACCTTGTTGGAGGGGAAACAACATGTTGTGAGCTGTGGTATGTTGCAGGAAAGAGAGCTCAACTCGTGCTTGCCTAGAATGAGAATGGGGAGAAGCAAAGTCTGCTATTCCTTAAAGGCTTAGTTGACTATTGCGTTTTATGTTTCTTTTTCTTTTTCTTTTTTCTTAGATTTTTTGTTTTGTTAACGTTTAACATAAAAATACCAAAAACCTTTTCATTCATAACATTGGGTGTTGACAATCATAACTATTTTTAAGTTTCTTATTTGTTCTTTAAACATTCTCCAAACATTCCTTTTATTCTTCATTGCATTGCATTCATAAGATTGAAATATTGAAAGGCAATTTTGTATTCATTGGGAGACGACTCAGGGTTACTCTAACCCTATCTACTTTCTTGAATACTACTTGACAATACTGAAGTTGCCTTGAAAAGTAGTATTAATTTGATAGCTTCAACGACAACGTATCAAATTTGGCATCGTTGCCGGGGAGTACGGTTAGTATTTTGAATATTTTGATTCCTATTTATATTTTTATTTTTATTTTTTTATTTTTATCTTTATTTTTTTAACGCACATACATTTAATTTAATTTGAGTTATTTTTTAGTCTTTAGTCATTCTTGTTTTAGCAAAAATCTTTGTTCTTGTTTTAATTTAGAATTTCTCTTGAGAAATTCTTGAAGCTAGTGTGAATACACTCTGGCTAGGAAAGACTTGGTACTTAAGTTGTCCATTGTAACGCACCTCTCTTTCTTGAGAGTGGAACCAACAAGTCTCTCTTATCTCTTATTTGAAATCTTTCTCTAAAGCAAGAACAAAAGAAAAAGAAAGGTAACATAGAAACAACTTCCAGCAGATTGCGTAGTGCATGACCAAAGCTAACCTGGGAGAATTTTATCAAATTAACCCGGAAGTCGAAAGCAATTTGCGTAAGCTGCGGAGAAGATTGAAATTTGGGTGTTCTACTGAGGGAACACTTTCTACATCTGAAGTCATACCACCTTCATTATCTCCCATCACAAACATACCATCGAATCCTTTACCTGATCCTAACCCAAACAATATGGCACAAAGAACCATCAGACAGTTAACCACCTCCCACAATACAGCTATTCGAAGTAACATTGAATACCCTAATGAGGAGTGGGAGTTGAGACCTGACCTGTTAAATGCCTTACCAAAGTTCAATGGGTTATCAAAGGAGAATCCACACAAGCACTTGGGACAATTTCACATGTTGTGTGAAAATTTTAGATCTCCCAGGATCACAATAGAGAGCCTTAAAATGAGAGCTTTTCCATTTACTCTTCAAGGAGCAACTTAAGATTGGTGGTATTATCTCTCTACACGTATTACAAATTGGGAAACTATTGAAAGACTCTTTCTTGAGAAGTATTTTCTTGCATCTAGATTATCAGCTATCCACAAAGAAATTCAAGATATAAGACAGAGAGATAGAGAGAATCTTAATGAATATTTGGAAAGATTCAAGAAACTATGTTCTTCATGCCCTCAACTCCAAATAGAAGATTTTATTCTAAGCTTTTATGAAGGCTTAAGTCCTACTGATAGATCATGGGTAGATGCTGCAAGCAGAGGATCTTTCTTAGACAGGTCACCAGAAGATGGTATAGATCTAATAGAATGGAAGGTAGTAGACAATCAACAGTATGGCACAAGAGAAAATTCAGTGACTTTGTTGAAGGGAGTGCATGAAATTGATAATGGTGCAGTTGATGGAAAGAGGATAGATGAAAGATTGAATAAGCTAGAAAGCAAACTCGACGAGATTGCAAGTTTGTTTAAAACCTCAACTCCACAAATTGCTAAGAAGTGTGGAATTTGCATTTCAACTAACCATTATACTGATGAATGTCCTAGCTTGGTGGAAACCACTGTGGAAAACCCATCTCAAGCTTTTGCTACAAACATGTTTGGAGGAAATAGACCATACCTGAATTATCATGGATCGTCCTCCAATAGATATCAGCAGAACAGACAACCTTATGTTCCACCTCAACAAAGGCAGCAATCTCAGCCTGAAATGTCAATGCAAGATTTCATGAAAACAATAGTTGAGAAAAATTCAGAAATAAAGAAATCAATTGCAGAGTTGACTCAGAGGGTGGATAAGTTAGAGGCTAAGGAATCAAATAAACTGCCTGCACAAACAGTGATACACCTGAGAAATGTAAATGCTATCACTTTGAGAACGGGTAAGCAGGTAGAAGGCCCTGAAGGAGCCCAAGAGGATGAAGATAAAGAGAAAGAAGAAGCACAAATTGATGACAATGGAGGATCAAGTGAGCCATCACTTGAGACTACCACTGAAAAATCCAGGTTCGTATCTTCTAACTCTTCTAAAAATTCTTCTTCATCTCATTCTCCACCTCCTCCATATCCAAATCGGTTAAAACCGAGAAACAAAAAAATGGAGGAATTAGACCAAGAGATTTTAAATACTTTCAAGAAGGTGGAGATCAACATTCCTTTGCTTGATGGTGTTAAACAAATCCCTAAGTACGCCAAGTTTTTGAAAGAACTTTGCACAAATAAAAGGCGCATTAGGGATAATGAGATTGTGAATTTGGGAAGAAATGTGTCAAGCTTGGTTAAGAAACACATTGAAATACCACAAAAATGCAAAGATCCAGGTATGTTTTCTGTTCCTTGTACTATTGGAAATTTAAAGTTTGACAATGCCATGCTAGACTTAGGGGCTTCCATTAATCTAATGCCTTTATCAGTGTTTACTTATCTATCTCTGGGCCCTCTTAAGACTACTGGTGTGGTCATTCAACTAGCTAACCATATCACAGTTAACCCTGCAGGTGTGCTTGAGGATGTCCTTGTATGAGTAGACAAGCTAATTTTTCCTGCCGATTTCTACATCTTGGATATGAAGGATGAAGATGGAATCAAGTCATCAATTATTATCTAGGGAAGACCTTTCATGATGACAGCACAAACCAAGATAGATGTGCATGCAGGAACACTGACCATGGAGATATGTGATGAGAAGGTGCATTTTAATGTATTGGAAGCTGATAACAGTTGAAAAACTGTTATTTTCATGCTTAAAATTGATACTAAAAGCAACCTTTATCCTTAGAAACTAGCTTGAAATCATGCTTTTATTCATATTTTCAGAAATAAGAGAGCTGGACAGGTTTATGCTTGATTTCAGTGTTTTTGTGCAGGTTTTAAGGTGAATTTGGTGAAAGAAGTGAAGAAGGAGAGAGATGGAATCAGAAAAGACATCAAAAAGTGCAAAAGGAGAAGCCACAACTGCCGCTCAGTGGCAGTTTACCGCTGAGCGGCACTCAGAAAGTCACGGGAGGTCCGCTGAGGGGCAAAATGGCCGCTGAGGGGAAGAACCGAGCTCACGCACTTACCGCTGAGCGGCAATATTTTTGGGCTTGGGCCTAATTTTCTGTAATTTACGAATAGTATATAAGCTTTAGGGTTTCCTAGGGTTTGTATCTTTGGCTGGAACGAATCAAACACTCTCTCTACCACCCCTTTGAAGGAGGATCTTGGATGCTCAGGCTACCTCTTCACCTTTCTAGGGTTTTATCCTTCATTCTTTCATTATTGTTCATCTAGGTTCACCATGAATATGGTGAACTAAACCTTGTATGTTTGTTGGGGAATCAATGTAATCTTTTGAAGCTCTCATATATGGAATTTGTGTTTACATCTTAATCTAAGACCTATGCTTTCTTTCATCATTAGTTAGGGTTTTTCCTCTTTGCTCAAAGCTTGTTTTGTTTAACTCATTCAATGCATGATTATTGGTTTTGTCGATACGGAAACGTACGGGGAAGTCTAGATCCGGGGAATTTCTCCCAATAAGTATATTGGTTGCCTTAAGCTCCTGTGCTAAATAAACTAATTATTAGGGATGCTAGGAATCGTATGAACTCGTAATTAGGGAGAAGCCTTCTTTGAAAGGT
The DNA here is from genome assembly GCA_027742795.1 of Vigna hirtella. Taxonomy (NCBI): domain Eukaryota; kingdom Viridiplantae; phylum Streptophyta; class Magnoliopsida; order Fabales; family Fabaceae; genus Vigna; species Vigna hirtella. The sequence continues at coordinate 9,677 of JAHCHA010006990.1, forward strand.
AATTTAGAGAGTGGCATTAACAATGATGAATTGAATGTTGAATTCCTAAAATATATGAGAGTGGATAAGATGAAATTGATAACCCCAACAACATACTCATTCATATATTCCATTGAAAGTATTTGTATTTTGCTCTAGCCATTGATCAATCTCATGCATACATATTTATTTTCGTCTTTTGCATATTAAAATTCAATTATTTCGTTCTTAAGTCTTAGCTAATCAACAAATCACATAACTAAACTAGGCCGTGAGTCCTTTGGGAGAACGATACTTGGTCTTACCAAGTTTATTACTTGAAACGATTCGGTCATACTTGCCGATTGTAAAACAAGTTTATGACATCACATTTTGGTGTTCATAAATTTGTCCATCAGAAGCCATGAAGCACCCAATTGAAGAGCATTCTCTGTTTTGTATTGATTTATTAAGTGAAATTGTAAATAGTTTTTCTGTTAGTTTCTTGGACATTTTTTCAACCTTTTCTCCATCTTTGGACTTTTCTTTTTCAAACATGTCGTGCCTGATTTTGGACGACGAAGAAAATTGTAAAACAGGTGATATTGAGGACGCGGTGTCAATAGATGATACCTCTGGCGTCCGAGTGTGATGTGGAGGTGGCTGAGATTACCTTAGGCAGTAAAATCCTGCCATCTGTGGTACAACCACTGTTTACCTCTCGGCAAGTGTAACCGAATCGTAGCAAGTAATAATCCTGGTAAGACCAAGTATCGTTTCCCAAGAGACTCAAGGCCTAGACACTTATGTGATTAATTGATTAATTAAGACTTGAGAACAAAGTGTTATAAGTTTCAAATGCAAAAGACTGAAAAGTATATATGTATGCATATGAGGATCAATGGCAAGAAGAAACAAAAAGCGTGAATTGAAATATATGGATGAATATGTTGTTGGGGTTTATCAAGTTCATCTTTTCCACTCTCTTGTATTTAGGAATTCATCATTCTTTTCATTAAAGTTAATGCCACTTTCTAAATTACTTTAAACCCGATTCCTTGGTGAAGAAAGCCTAATCATAATCACTAGTTTACAATCTCTTGTCTCCCTAACAATTAATCATGCATTATAGTGAACAGAAGCTTAAAGGCAACCAACCATCATACTCCTATCTCTAGGTTGGTAATATACTGTTGGGAGAGATTCCCCAGATCTAGACTTCCCCGTACGTTCCCGTATCGACAAAACCAATAATCATGACATCAAATGAGTTAAACTATGCATGCTTTGAGAAAAGAGGAAAAACCCTAACTATTAATGAAAGAAAGCATGTATCATATAAATGATCTTGAAGAACAAATTCCATACAAGAGAGTTTCTAAAGATTTGCATTGATTCCCCAACAACAAAATAAGTTTAGTTCACCATATTCATGGTGAAAGTAGATGAAATACAATGGAAAAAATGAAAGATAGAACCCGAGAAAGTTGAGAAAGGAGCCTTAGCATCAAAAATCCTCCTCCAAGGGGTGAAAGAGAGTGTTTTTGCTTCGTCCCAGCCAAAGATACAAACCCTAGAACGTCCTAAAGCTTATATACTATTCTAAAAAATACAGAAAAGTAGGCCCAAGCCCAGAAAAGTGCCGCTCATCGGTAGTATCGCAAGTTACTTCTTCCCCTCAGCGGCTTTTCTCCCCTCAGAGGTGCCAATGGTTCTTGCGAGTGCCGCTCAGCGGTAATTGGCGCTGAGCGGTACTTCTGTTTTCTCCTCTTTTGCACTTTTCTTGTCCTTTTCTGATTCCATCTCTATCCCTTTTCACTTCTTTCATCAATTTCATCTAAAAACCTGCAAAAACAAGGGAATCAAGCATAAAACCTGTCCAACTCTATTATTTCCAATAATTCAACAAAATCATGAGTTCAAGCTAATTTCTAAGTCATAAAGGTTGTAATTGAAGTCAATTTGAAGTATAAAAATAACAGTTTTTCAACTGTTATCACAACCCCAAACTTAGAACTTTGCTTGTCCTCAAGCAAATAAGATGTAACTCAATCTTCTACCCATCCATTCAATGGTTCATCACATTCAAAAATCTTTCTTTCAAGATAAGTAAATACTCAATTTAGCTCATCACAAAACTTCAATCAAGATGTGCATATTCGTTCAGTGTTCACTCAATCATATAGTTTCCAACAAGTGCTATTTTCATGAATGATCAATCAACTAAGCAAAGATGTTCTTATGGAATCTATCCTTACTAGATAAAGTGTTTCACTCAACACACAAGTATATAGGAGAAATTCACTCATTCAATTTATTATCACAATGTCACATGAATCAAACTTTGCCTTTCATTTAACCACAATAAAAAACACTCACAAGCAAGCATCATCAAAAGGACTTTGCAATGGCTTATAATGTGGCTGGGCTAACAATAACAATTGGTTTTTCTGGATCACAAAACCCTTGAGTTAAGAGAATCATCTAAACACAACCATTCTTAAGTATTCCCAGCTTTCTTTTGCATTGAGCTTTTCTCTTCTTTTTCTTTTGCTTTTCACATGCTCTTTTGGCTCAATGCTTTTTATTTTCCCTTTCTATTCTCCAACAACCCCAAACTTGAACATTTATCAATACCATAGAATAATTTCAACTTAACTCAAGGTAAAGCTTTTCAATAAGGGTTTTCAAATCATGTTCAAGGCTACGGGTTCAAAGGATAGAACACATAGTGGTCTCTTTTAGTGGGCTAAATTCATGTATTTGGCTAATAGAAGGGTACCAACAAATGGCCTTGATCATATGATGCAAAAAAGCAAGTGATTCAATCATAGAAAACCTGGGCAAAGTCATTCATGTTTTCAAAGTAATAATATTCAACAACTCTGGAGCTCAAAATCTCACATATCAGTTCATTCATATTCCACATACACATCCTGCTTAGCATCATAATCACAATCATAACATCACGCATTTGTTCACATAGCTCGTGAACCACCTGTATAAGCATATAATATGCACATTCTTAATCATCAATCAAGATCAAAACATCATCAAGCATTACTTATCACACAATAGTCACAAGCAACCCACCATAACAGACAAGTTTCAAATTGAGTACATCAACCCTATTCTAAAAACAAAAGCAAATAAGTTCAAAATTACAAAACAAAAGATAGAAAAGATCCTGCTCTAGTGCTGATAGCATCCATTAGTAGATGCTATCTCAGCTCCTCATCAACTTGTGTTGTCATCTGTATCTCCCTCCTCTTCATTGTCTTCAGCATCCTCAAATGCGTCATCATCCTCATCTTCATCTTCCTCCATGGCTGAAGCTTCAGCTGCTCCAGCTCTGTTGCCTTGGATTTGCTCCTCTGGCCAATCCACAACACTATGGAATTCATCCATAGTCCACCTGTGTGCTGGGGTTGTATCCTATAACCCAATAATCATCTCAGCAGTTGCCACCTGTCCTCTGTGGATGGATTGCATCTGTGCACCTATAAGAGACATGTACATGTCTCTCATCTGGAATGGCTCTACCTCATAAGTCTCTACAGATGCCTGACTCTGTGCTGGTCTTCTTTCTCTGCGAGGACGTTGTGGTGAAACTGGATGAGCTGCCTCCTCTCCTCCACAATACTGCCTATCATAAGACTCATCAATGGATTTCCTTGGCCTTTCAAATGGTGGAGCAGAAGTATCCACTCCAGCTATCTTGCACAGGTGTGTAATCAAGGAAGGATGCCCTAAAGGTGCCTTGCTGTTCATCGTGTTGGCACACATTTGTATTTCATTGGCAATCACTTGGCCAATGTTAATGCTCATATTTCTAAGCACACAGTAGAGGAGAAGTGCTCTGCTGAGAGTGATGTCTAAAACATGAGAGCACGGCTGAATGTTGGCATGGGAGAATGCCATCCAATATTTAGCAAGAGAAGTCAGATCAGTCCTCCTGATATTCACCACTGCCCCATTTCTGCTCCTTTGGAAGTGTCCTTCAGGTACACATAGAACACTTTCCACATCATTAAAATCAGTACCTTCCTCCATACATAGAGTAAACTGGCACTGCTCTCCAACCCATTCAGTCCCCAAAAAGCTATTGATAGAGGTAGGATCATACCTAATAGCGTGGCCTCTAACATAGCTTAGGTACTCCTCAGCTGGATAATCACCTATCTTTCTGGCATTGGTGTAAAATTCCTTCACCACTGCTATATTGGCTGGTGTAGGGTATGTGGCCAATTTCCTCCAGTTTCTTCCCATCATTTGCTCTCCAAATTGAGGAGCAAAGTTGGGTATCATTCCAGCTTTCCTTTCCATCAGGAGTCTCCTATCTTGCACAATCTTAAAATGCTTCTCATGCTTGTGAGATAGGAACCTACTAGAATGAGGTTGTTCAGGTTCCTTGTCTTTTCTCTTGGAGGCTATGGTTTTCAATCTCTTCCTGAAGAGGATGCCATCCCTACATCAAACACAAATTACAAAACCACAAAACATGTTGTTAATCATTAGTAAACCCTGAACAACACCTCAAATCTATGCTAAACCACCGCTGAGGGTCAAAAGAACCCCTCAGCGCAACCAGTGCACCAGTTTAGTGATGACAAATTTCTGAACACCGAAAACGGCGCCAAAAACTTGTAACCTCGGCAAGTGTGACCGAATCGTATCAAGTAATAAACTTGGTAAGACCAAGTATCGTTCTACCAAAGGACTCACGGCCTAGTTAGTTATATGACTTCTTGATTATTTAAGACTTGTGAACAAATTCTTGTGGTTTCAAATGCAAAAGACAATAAGTAAACATGTATGCATGTGATGATCAATGGGAAAGAAGAACACAAACACTGAATGAATTATATGGATGAGTATGTTGTTGGGGAAATCAATTTCATCTTATCCACTCTCATATTTTAGGAATTCATCATTCTTTTCATCAATGAATTATATGGATGAGTATGATGCTTAAACACAAAATTCCATATATGAGAGCTTCAAAAGATTTCATTGATTCCCCAACAACAAAAAGAGTTTAGTTCACCATATTCATGGTGAAACTAGATGAAATACAATGAAAGAGTGAAAGATAGAACCCTAGAAAGTTGAGTAGGTAGCCTTAGCATCCAAGATCTTCCTCCAAGGGGTGGAAAGGTGTGTGTTTGCTTCGTACTCTGCCAAAGATACAAACCCTAGGAAGTCCGAAAGCTTATATACTATTCTAGAAATTACAGAAAAGTAGGCCTAAGCCCAAAATAATGGCGCTCAGCAGTAAGTGCGTGTGTTGAATTCTTCCCCTCAGCTACACTTTCACCCCTCAGCGGTGCCAACGAGTGTTAAGTAATGCCGCTCAGCGGTAAAATGGCATTGAGCGGTACTTGCGGCTTCACCTTTTGCACTTTTTGTGTCCTTTTCTGATTCCAACCATGTCTTACTTCACTTCTTTCATCAAATTCACCTCAAAATCTGCATAAAACACTGAAATCAAGCATAAACCTGTCCAACTCTCTTATTTCAAAAAATATAAGCAAAAGCATGATTCCAAGCTAGTTTCTAAGTGTTAAAAGTTGCTTTTAGTATCAATTTTAAGCATGAAAATAACAGTTTTTCAACTGTTATCACAACCCCAAACTTAGAACTTTGCTTGTCCTCAAGCAAACAAGATGTAACTCAATCTTCCACCAATCACTACAATGATTTACCGCATTCAAAATCCTCTTTTCAAGATAAGTAAGTACTCAATTAAGCTCATGACAAAGACTTCAATCAAGACATGCACATGCTTTAGTGTTCACACAATCACCTAATATCCAACAAATGCTACTTTTCATGAATGATCAGTCAACTAAGCATAAATGTTCATGTGCTCATGGAATCTTTCCTCACTAGATAAAGTGTTTCACTCAAACACACAAGTGTATAAGAGGTATTCACTCATTCACTCTACTATCACAATGTCACATGAATTGACTTTGCCTTTCATTTAACCACAATCAAATACATTCAAAAGCATGCATCATCACAAGGACTTTTCAATGGCTTATAATGTGGCTGGGCTAATAAGAAATTTGGTTTTTCTAGATCACAAAACCCTTGAGTTAAGAGAATCATATAAACACAATCATGCTTACTTATTCCCAACTTTCCTTTGCATTGAGCTTTGCTTTTTCTTCTCTTTTCTTTCTCTTTTTCTTTTTCTTTCACATACTTAGTTCTTAACTCAATGCTTTTTATTTTCCCTTTTTCTAAATTTCCCAATAACCCCAAACTTGAACATTTATCAATACCACAAAATATTTTCTACTTAACTCAAGGTAAAGCTTTTCACAAGGGGTTTTCAAATCATGTTCAAGGCTAAGGGTTCAAAGGATAGAACACATAGTGCTCTCTTTTGTTGGGCTAAAATCATGCATTTGGCTAATAAAAGAGTTACCAACAACTGGCCTTGATCATATGATACAAACAAGCAATTGATTCAATCATAGAAAACTTGGGCAAAGTCATTCATGCTTTCAAAGTAATAGCATTCAATCACAACAACTCTGGAGCTCAAAGCCTCACATATAAGCTCATTCACATTCCACATATACACATCCTGCTTAGTATCATAATTGAAATCACAACATCATGCATTTGTTCACAAAGCTTGTGAACCATCTGTATAAGCATATAATGTGCATGATAACAGTTGAAAAACTGTTATTTTCATGCTTAAAATTGATACTAAAAGCAACCTTTAACACTTAGAAACTAGCTTGGAATCATGCTTTTGTTTATATTTTTGGACATAAGAGAGTTGGACAGGTTTATGCTTGATTTCAGTGTTTTATGCAGGTTTTAAGGTGAATTTGATGAAAGAAGTGAAGAAGGATAGAGATGGAATCAGAAAAGAACTCAAAAAGTGCAAAAGAAGAGAAGCCGCAAGTACCGCTCAGCGCCA
>JAHCHA010006992.1:0-17389 GCA_027742795.1 Vigna hirtella
GGGGAAAACGTGACAGTTTTCCCCAGCTCGGTTAGACCCCTTCCCGAAGTCCAAAATATGCGTATGAGTAGTCAAATTGAAGCTCTTTGAGTCTAGTTTCCAACAAAGCAAGCATCAACTCAATTGATATTTTCTACAAAAAGTTATAATTAAAATAGTAAACCATGTCAAACCTGACAACATTCCATTTTACATTATAACTTGAACTTTTTACAACTTAGTAAATTCTTGAGGTTCTAGGGTCTTACACTTATATGATTGTCGTACTTTTGTTGTAAAATCATTGGGATCGATTGTCTTCCCAGTTTTCTATGTTTCAGTTTTCTATGTTTCAACCATCACTAGTAATAATTGCTAAATTCATTTGTATAATTCTTTTTATTAAATATATTATTAACTAACTATTATGTTATATTGTAGGTATTTGATCAAGCCAAACAATGAAAGTAACGAAGAACAAATTTAGACATTGTTTCCTTTTTAGTAATGTAATGAACATCTCAGTCATATTTTTAGTATTGAACATCTTTCTTTTTAATAGATGAACAATTAGTTGTATGAACATATTAATATGTTAAATAATGTAGTTTATTTTATATATAATATTCAGTTTTAGTTCATATTATTTCATTGTTTGTTTGGTTAATAAAACTAATTTTATCATAATCCCATTTTATTACAATACAAAACTAAAAAAAAATCTATACACATTTCTGGCGGTTTTAGCAAACCCCAATTAGTTCCGGCGGTTGCAGCAAAATTCAGGCTAATACCAATGATTTTCACAAAACCCTCGCTAGTACCGGCGGTTTTCACAAAACCCCGCTATTATCGGCGATTTTCACAAAACCCCGCTAATACCGGCGGTTAAACCGTCGGTAATTACTTATAGACGCAGATTTTCCTAGCGATTTTTCTAACCGAGGGTAATGTACTTTCCGGGGGTTAAAACAGCTGGAAACGAAAAAAATAAACCCCGATAAAAATGTAGATTTTTGTAATGTAAGAATGAATAATTAAATTGTGTATTAAACCTTTTTAAAAAATTTGTAAATTTTTATTTAATTAATAAGTTTATACTTGATATAGAGATTGCTTATGATAAAAAAATGTGAGACACAACTCTAGTATACTTGCAAAAATGTTTTTTAAAACTTGTTTTTTTTAAAGGTTTAATATATCATATGGTCCCTACTTTTGGGGGTTTGGTTCAAAATGGTCCTACCTTTTGAAAAAGTTCAGTAAGACCCCATATTTTGTTTAAAAATGTTCATTTCGGTCCTTTTCGTGGACGCCGTTAAAAACATAACGGTGCTGATGCCACTATGGCCAAATCTGAGTGAGGTGTTATGTTACTTGGCATTGTGAAGTGAAGTGTGGGTTCTTTTATTAAAATCAAAGAAAATTCCAATTTAAAACCCTAATGTTTTAAGAACCCTAAAGTGGAAATTAGAATCAGAAACCCTAAATTGGGAAAAAATCCCCAATCTTTTTATGCATTTTTGCCTTCCTTGCTTCTTCACCAACAGTGCGTCGTACATCAAACATGGCTAATTCTTTCACACTTTTAACCCAGTGATCCATGGGTTTTTCCTCTCTCTATCGTGGGTTTCATAAAACCCCAATCTTGATCCCTTTTCTGGTGCGCCGCCATGTTTTCTATCGTGGAGCTCTCGCAAGCAGTGGTGATCATTGGAAACATAATGATTTTTGGTTACATTCGAAGTGATGGTGGTTTTGATTCTGGTTTTCTTACAAGTCTGGCGAGGCACTCTATTTCTTCTTTTCCCTAACAGAAGCTCCCTTATACATTCACAACGAAGCTCTGTTTCAGGTAGTGACGTTCCCTTGTTAGTGGTCTACGTAATTATGCATAAAAAGATTGGGGATTTTTCCCCAATTTAGGGTTTCTGATTCTAATTTCCACTTTAGGGTTCTTAAAACGTTAGGGTTTTAGATTGAAATTTTCTTTGATTTTAATAAAAGAACCCACACTTCACTTCACAATGCCACGTAATCATCCAACATAACACCTCACTCAGATTTGGCCATAGTGGCATCAGTACCGTTATGTTTTTAACGGTGTCCACGAAAAGGACCGAATTGAACATTTTAAAACAAAATATGGGGCCCTACTGAACTTTTTCAAAAGGTAGGACTATTTTGAACCAAACCTCCAAAAGTAGGGACCAAATGATGTATTAAACCTTTTTTAAATCTCTCATTAGATTAGTTACAATTAACATGCAATAAAAAATATTATGAAGATAAAAGATTTATTTTTGATGTTTTTGTATTGTTTCGTCCACAAACTTCAAACTATGTTTAATTTTCGATCAACTTGATTGAACTCTATTAAGTAGACAAATATTATGAAAATAAAAAGGTAATATTATTTGGACCTCAGACACTCCTAACTAAAACAACCTGAATATGTTTTTGACACTTAATCACTATTAGTTAAAATAGTATTTGAAACATAATCATTCTTGATTAAATCATTGCGTATTATTTAGAATACAACCACTTGTAGCTAAACTATTGAGTATTATTTGAACCCAACTACTTATGGTTAAATCATTAAGTATTATTTGAACTCAATCACACTTGGCTAAATTATTTGACTTGGCTAAACTGTTGACTATTATTTGAATTTAGCCTCAGTGACTAAAACACAATGGCCTATAAAGAAATTCATATAAAAGATCACAAGGTTGCTCACTACTTACAACAGATACAATGATTATGCACTTTGTTGATATCTATGAGCACAATAATGTTCTTTCTCACAAGCAAAGGCTAAGAATGTTTAAGATTAAAATATTGTTCTTGTTGAAAGAAATTTTGTCAATATTTCTTCTTCACATTGATATGATTATATAGAGCTTGAGAAGGAAAAAATCGTTGTGAATCTTTTTTAAAGATATTTAGGGAATTTTCCTACCACTACTTCTTCTTGCCTTTAACCATACTTGAAGCAATGAGACACACTGAATGCTTTTGACTTTAGCATTAAATGTGTGTGACTTCTTTAGTAACAACTCTAGGTAGGGTAGCTTCTTTTCTCCTTTAAGCAATGTGCAGGGCCTACCACAATTGGTTGACTGCATCGCACTGATATTCCATCTTTTTCAAAAAAATTCTTTCTGTAAAACAACTTTGAATACATTCTTCAAGGAATCATGATGTTGAGATCTTCTTGAAAGAATGAAAAAAATGAATATTCTCTAAAGCATAAACATTTATAAGTTTAACATATAGCAAGAAATTCTCGAGGCTTGCATTTATCAAATAAAGCTTGTCATACCAAGAGCATAAGCAAAACACTTGTGTTTATCAAATGAGACACACAAAAAATAGTGCTTACGTTAGTTTAAGAAAAACTTAACACCTGTGTCTAGTAGATCTAATTCTAACAACATTATGCTTTGTACTTTGTTATTAAAGCTCAAAATAAAAAACCCATTATGGGGTCTATTGAACTTTGATTTAACATCTCTCAAACCAAATTTTCTCTACCCTTTCTTTAAGATTTTGAATCAACCAATCATTATTTTAAAGATCTAAGTGTGTCATAAGGATGTCGGTAAAGAGAAAATGATAATCTATTAATCCTATTTTGTTTAAGATTCCCTTTTTACCTTTCTTTGGGATGATTTCTTGTTAGATGATTTGTTTGTGTAGGTGTAGGTTCTTGCATATGAAATTTATTGGGCAAAGATGAATCTTTACTAGTTTAAGGTCGTTATAAAATCTTTAGTTTGTTGATCAAGGTTTTCAATAAGCATATTGTGCCTCTTATATTAAAATAAGACTTGTTGGGTTTTAGCTTGGAACAATTGGATTTTTCATGTAAAGGAAGCTACCTTATATGATCTAGTTAATGAATTTAATATAAAGTTCATTTTGTCATGAAAGTTTTAGTAGAAAAATGTTGTGTTGCATGGTTGAGCCTGAAGTTCTTTCGTTGCATGTGAGTATGAAGTCTTTTAGTTATATGTGAGTCTAAATTCCTTGGTTAAGGACGTGTCCTAAGTTCTTTTGTTGTATATAAGTTTGATGTTCCTTAGATGCTTGTTGAGTTTAAATTTTCTCTGTTGCATATGATGTTCTTAAGCTACCTATATAATATGGAGTTTATGTACTTCATATGAGTATGACACTTTTTAGTTACATGAGTCTTTCTTTTCTTTATTTTTAAAAGGAAACTAGATTTATTGTTGTGTCTAAAAGGAATAATTTTATAAATTGATATAGGAATGTGTTTTAAAGTTATAGGAATAACCTTATTTTAGAAAGATTACCCTTGTGTTGTTGTTTATGTGATGGTTTGCTATGAATCTATTAGATACATTAAGAATGAATTTGTAAACTTTGGAGTTGCATTTAAAGTGGTAAGAATAATAACATAGTTGTTGTTTATTTATTAGACAGATATGTTAGGTTTATCGAGGAGAGACACAACACCAATGAGATCTGAGTCCAACCACTTGAGGAATTGACACCACTCTCAACCCAAAATCTTAAGGCAATGAGTTAATAGGTCTTATCCTTATGATGCTCTACTTTCTCATTTTTACCCAATGTGGGACTTAGACTCACATTTGGAATTCTAACAATCTCCTCCTTGAAGGGTGAGTCTCTTCTACATTGGTACACTCTCCCTTCAACGGAAGGGAGTATTTTTTCATATCGCTGTTCATTTTAATGGGACACACTTATTTGGAAGGCTTGCTAGGAAGACTTTTGATACTAGGACCATTGTACTCGTCTGAGCTGATCACAAAAACGTTGTTAGGTTTATCAAGGAGGAGATTCACTAGGAAGACACAATACCAATGAGATCTGAGCTCAACCACATAAAGAATTGACACCACTCTCAACCTAAAACCTTAAGGTAATGGGTAAATGGGTCTTCATCCTTATATGACGCTCTACTTTCTCGTTTCTACCTAATGTGGGACTCATACTTGAAATTCTAACAAAATATATATGTGTACATCTTGTTGTTAAGTTTGAATTGTTATACTTGATTCTTGTGTTATTTGTGTTACAGAATGTATGTTGTCTCAAAGAAACATTACCCTATCTTGAATTGATAACTTTTTTTTATTAAAGTTATAAAATTATTATAAGTAGTCAATTGTCATTGTAAAAACTTACTAATTTTACTATTTAATCTATTTTTTAATTAACTTAGTTTTTTTTCCAGCGAATTAGTAGTTTAATGACCTAATATTAAGAATATATATAATTTTTATTATTTTTATCATATAAAAAGTTGTTTTGATGATTTTTTATATGATTATTTTTTTTCATAAGTGTAGTTTTATCACCTTACATAGAGATATTTTGTTTACTATAATACAATAATTTAATGTCATTCTCATAAATATTGTTTAGACAATCCAACAAAAATTGGGTTACATTCTCATAAATCTTGTTTACACAATCCAACAAAGATTGAGTTAATTATTGTTAGTTTAATATTTTTCTTTTGTGTGATATCGTTCAATATAATATTTATCTGTGTATAAGAAAGGAAATTATTTAGTAAAGAGACATTTGTAGTATTTTATAATTTAAAAAAATGTTTTGTTAACTTTATCAGCTTTCTTTTATTAATGGTTGCAAAATTTATAAAAGCTTGAGAAATTTTATTTATGTGAAATGTGAAATATTATATATAATTATTGTTATTTGGTATTCTGATTTGAAATTTATATTATTATAATTTTTTTAAAATATTTAACATTAAAGATACGATATAATATATTTTTTTATGTTAAATATTTAATAATATTATATTTCTTTTGATGTGATTTTCATTTATTATAAAAAATAATTAAACGATATTGAAATAGAAAGAAAACGAATATGCACACGAATGTGAGGGTACTCACTCCGATAAAGACGATAGTGAAACAAAAATCATATACTGAGCATAAAAATGGAGACTTATATGAGTTTTTTCTTGAAAATGGAAAGGAGTACCAATTTTTACCTTGAAAATAGAGATGTGTATAAATTTTTATCTTGAAATAAAGATGGGATGATAAAAGTTGCTCTGTCCCATTGTCATCTCTAAACCTAATTGAACTAAGTATAACAAATTCAAATATAATTTTAAAAAATTAAAAAGAACAACATTTAATCTAATTTAGTAAAAATAAAACTAAAATTTTATTTTATTGAATTTAGAATGGATTTTCAAAAAGTTCTACTCGAGTATTACAATGCAACCAATTATACATTTATTTTGAATTCTTATTTATTTTATATTCCTCACAATCTTAATAATTGACAATTTTATTAGTAGTTTGGCTTATGAAGTTACACCTTGGATGATCAAAATGCAAGTGAGTGAATACCCCATTCTTCTCTTAGCTTCTCTTTGAGCTGCTCAACTTCTTTTTCAGGCAAAGTAACAGTCAGCATCCTCCCACTCCTCCCATCTTCTTCGTCTTGCAATCCCGGCAGCACCAAAACGACACCGTCATCACCCACCCCACCAACTCCACAATTCACCACAACCGGTTTCTCTCCGTTCAACAAAACCTCGTAAATACCATCTTCTTCCAAATCCACAAACGTCAATCTTGCTCCATAAACCACCAAATTCTCTTTCCCTTCCTTCTCTTCCACCAACTTCTCCACAACGTCATTCTCAACCCTTTTCTCCTCACCAATCAGCTTCGCCAAATCCGCCACGTCAGATTTTCCAACCGCCACGTCTGCTTCAACCACACTTATAACCACGTCATTGTCCGGAAAGTCATCCGAGCCACCGCCACGTGTCAAAACAGTCACTATCTTTGGCTCCGAGTCTCTGATGCGTCCCACGTGTTTCCATACCAGAGCCGATAGAATCTCGAAGTACGAGGTATCGTCGGCTTGGTTTTCGTCACATGTGAGCATTGACGTTACCAGATGGTCAAGCTGGTTGGGAGTAACGTGGAAAGTGTGAGTAACCATCTTGGTGTTGTTTGTGGCGAGCCAAAGATCCTCTACGGTCGTGGCCATTTTAACGGAAATGGGAGTCCCATGATTCCCATTGTTGTGTGGTGGGGATGGAGTTGGTCTGTGATGTGGGACGTGAAGGGTTTTGGGTGGCGCGTGACCCGCAAGTATGCGACTCCACTTGGTGATAAAATTGAAAGCTGAAAAAGCATCTCCAAGAACATGGGACCAACTAAGCCCCACAGAAAGCCCTCCACATTTGAACCAAGTGAACTGCATGCAAAACAAAAAACATAATGACACATTAATAGTTAGTTGCATGGTACCACATAGAATTCCAGGACTTATAATGTCGATTTAATCGTATAATTCAGAAGAAATATAAAAGAGATTGTAATTTTAATTCCCACCACTAACATTAAAAAATTATAAAATTAGTTTAATGAGTTAAAAAAAAAACTTAGACTATTAACATAATACTAATAATTAATTAACTATTATAAAAAAAAACCATTGAATAATATGATTTTTTTTTTCATAACACGCTCTTCTTTGCTAAATTCTATTAATTTAATCTTAATGTTCTATCTTTTCCTGCTGTGACTGGTCCATTGGTATCAACCAATGATTTTGTCTGTGGGATTAATGAATGCATACCTAACCGTGGTCATTCGCGCACGAAGATTACGACACATAACACCTTTCGGATAAGAGCAAAAGCAAATGTGGAAAATGAAACCAGAAACCGCAACTGCATCTCATTGTGTTGGGAAAACTTTTTTATTCAGATCACGCAGAGTACTTAAGATAGTAAAGTAGGCAAACAAATCCGTATTATATGTTGTCAGATGTAATAATTAACATTCTTTATAAGGATATGAACGTATATAAATATTTTTCATTTTAATATGATTTATTTCGTATACAAAGTAATTACAAAGATTTAAATCATCATTGCTGCTGTCTAAAAATCACACCTCTTACTTGTTTTAACTAATATTAATAATTATAGACAAATTTAAAACCACTTTATGCAACACGAAAACAAATATATAAATAAGGAGAAAAATGTTCATAGGTCTATTCGGTTGTTATACCATCGATAACATGTTCTTTAATAACCAGCTATCTTATTCCCCAACCCCACTCCAATTATATATATATATATATATTCAAAATTGTAATCTTATATATGTACAAAAATAGTTATTTCAATTAAAAAAATCATTTTTTTAGCAGATCCTGATGTCGAAAACATTTATTATTTATTGCTATATGTGCTTTTTCTTTTTTACTTTTTTCTCTATTTTTTAAAGTATCATTTAAGATTATTTCTCAAAGAAATTATAAGAAACACAATAATTTTTTCTATCTAAATAAACTTTTCATTTTACTTCTTTTATTTGTACATCATAACTAATCATGTAAATAATCTAATTAAAATCAGGTGAAAAGTAAGATTACAAACTAAAAAATAAGGAATCGTACACAAAAATAGTTATTGTCGACAATTAATGAATAGCATATTAAATAATTAATACTTTTAAGAAATAATTAATTTATTTTCTAAACTAATTTTTAACCAAAAAAGTTGTATTTTGAAAAATATGCCTGAGTCAATTTTAACATTACATTAAAGAAAAAGCAAGCTGATTAATTCAACTAAAATTAATCAAATACACCAATAAATTTTCTACACCTATTTTTCCATTAAATTAGACGACCTTACTTTTAATTCCCTTTCTTCAAAGTCACCCCAAAGTAATCCTTTCCTTTCATTATCCCAAAAGTTGAGTGAATTTAATATCTTTGATGAGATTCATGGCGAAACATAAGCCATTCATTAACTGGTGAAATTTCCATGAAGTTGTACATATATCAACGATAAAAGGTCTTAAAAGCAAGCACCGCAACAGCACACTTTGTATCACACCCAAATAACATGCCCAAAATTAAGTAAAAAATAGGACTTTAGGTTGTTAATTATAGGCAACTCACATAAAAAGAAAAAGCAACCAGTCCGTGAAATAAAAGTGTCACAAATCAGAAAAAGAGTTGCTAAAGACATTCTCAACTCTCAGCAATAAATTAAAGCAATAACTGAAGACGAAAAATAAAAGTAAAAAAGAAATTACAATATAAAGATACCTTTTTTTATATTTTTTAATCAGCCTTAAATTTAATTATTATAATATTGAAAGGAGACCATCTTTCCACATATAATAATTCCAAACAATAAAAAGTTAAGTTTTAAACCGTTTGAAACATATTTTTGTATAAATTTTGGTTATCTAATATATATATAAATTAAAAAGAAATTTAAGAAAGTGAATAATGGTGTACCTTAAGAAAGACCAAAGGGGAGAAACCTAGGTCAGGACCAAGCACATGATTGGGGAGAAGAGCGTGATGAAGGGAGGAGCCGTTTTGATGGAACCATTCCCGAAGGGTGAGATGGGAGTGAGACTCGGCGATGCGGACACCAGCGTCGTTGCACTTGATGAAGGGTCGACCCGACTCGGAGATGCGGATCCGACCCGAGAGATGAGTGACGTGGTCGAGAAGTGGGAACATGGGTTTCTTGAGGTCGTAGATGGAGAGTCCCTGAGCAGCGTGGTTGTCAAAGAAGTAGAGGGCTCTGATGTAGTGGAGCTTCAGGAGCAGGTCCATGGAGCTGAGGTGCCACTCAGTCTGTTCGTCGCCGCGTGGGGTTGCGGGCACCACCGTTGAGATCTTGGAGGTCGGAGGCTGGGTTTGTTCCATAAGGATGGTGGTTGTGATGAACAAAGAAGAAGAAGAAGAAGAAGAAGAAGAAGAAGAAGAAGAAGGTTTGTGTTGTGTGTGATGTGTGTGAAGATGCGGGTGTATATAATGGTGTTAAACTTGAGTTAGTTATTAGTTGATACAGATTGAGTTAAAGTGATGAGATAGGATCATTAATGAAGGCAACTGATGAATCAGCGAGAAGAAAGAGAAGGAACCACAAGAAACTAAATGCGCAGAGGTTTTGTGAACACAGCGTGTAGGTTGGAAGTACCAGAATACCACTCTCGCATCAACCAAATTTATTTTATTGTTTATTTTTTTTATTTTTTTTTAAAATTATTTCACAAGTCTGAAATAGTCATAAAAATTAAATTTTCGTATTTTCGCATCAATCAAAATATTATTGTCCTTGAAAATTTTTACCACACTTTTTTTATTCCATTTCTACTTTGATATTGTTTAATAAAATTTTTTGGTTCTGTTTGTTTTTGCATATGAAATGTTTTCGCATGAGTAAAAGAATGGATCTCTAATAAATTCGTTTGATTGTATCCACTTATTTACGGTGATTTAAAATATCGAATTTAGATGAGAGATTATAAATTTATTCACGAATATTAAAACAAGTTTGTCACATCCATTCAAAGACTAAAATGTTCTTGTTTTTTATTTGAAATTATATTGTTGCCGTGAAAGATGTTAAAGTTTTACATCAACAATGAAATTTTTGATGCAACACAATGGAGATTCTCCTAGTGGATGAGAGTCTTTCACTAGGAGGGATAACAGGATAACTTCTTATTTTAAAACATCATCAATGTTATTGTTGGAACGTAGGGATAAAACACTCAATTGAGTATAAGCTTCAACCTTGTACTTGTGTAAGAATCTTGTTGTCCATAGAGGAGAAGGAGTTGTGTTTAGTTATTATGGTACAACTCGTTGAGGAAAAAGAGTTTTGTTAGGTTCTTGTGGTGTAGATTATAAAGGAAGACAAAATAATAAAAAACAAATTCTTCTTTTGTCGAGTTTGTTGTCATTTAGTCTTATCGAGCTGAGCTTGTCCTTTAACCTTGTCAAGCTGAGTTTGTCCTTTAGTCTTGTCAAGTTTGTCGTTGTTTGGTCTTGTCAACCTGAGCTTGTTATTTAGTCTTACTTAGCTGAGCTTGTTGTTTAGCCTAGCCTAGCCGAGCTTATAATAATCTTTCCAAGCTCGTCTCCATGCCTGGCATTTAGTCTATTTTTTTTGTTACGTTTCAATTTATGGTGAAAAGGGCATCAATTTTGTGTTTGTTTAAATCAATTTTGTGCTGTTAAGGAAGATGATGGAATCAATTCTATGCTACCAAGGAAGATGATAGAATCAATTTTGTGCTGCCTAGCAAGACGATGAAATCGATTATATGCTACCAAGAAAGATGATGGAATCGATTATGTGCATGTGGTTGTAGAGATGAAATAACATGGAATTGATTCCATGATATTATAAATGCAAATGGAATTTGATTTTACTTGTATGTCGGGTATGATGGAATCAATTATAGTAGTTGTAGAATCCATTATGTGGTAAAAAAACTCCTAACTCATCCTAAATGATTCTTAATTTTGTAAAATATTCAATGATCATCTCACTTTAGTTTATCAAAGATGTAGATAAGATCACATTGTGAATATCTATAGTCTTTAAATCTTTCTATATGTCAGCTGCCATAGTTATCCATATAATGTCTTGTCTGATTGACATGTAAATAGGATTAGTCTTAGAAGGTTGAACTTTAGATAAATTCCATCTTGCTCTTATCATTCAAGGTCATAGACCTCCTCCAAAACTGGTAGTTGTTGGAATTGAGCTTAGGTGAAATAAGCACAACGATAAGATTCTCATTTGGATATAAGTATAGAAAAGTGTGTATAGGTTGTTCATATACCATGACTTAAGAGAAACAACCAGAGAAGTAGAAGAGAAAAGAAACAAGATAAAAATAAAATAAAAGTGTGGAACAAAGCTCTTTTTAAGAAGAGTTGTGATATCATATTAGAATTGTATATAGAATCAAGACTAGAGATGAAATAAAAATTTTCTTCTATATTGATTAATTATCTCCCTGAAAGAATAAGAGATATAAAAATAAAACTTGTGTATTAACTTTGTATGTCAAACAAAAACATTTATAAAGATATATATAATAGAGAAAATAAAACTGAAAAATAGAAAATATTTATCATACTGAAAAACACAAAATGTCTATTAGACTTATTGTATAACCAACATAAAATAGAAGACTCCTTAATTGACCTATCTTCTCATCAATGAAAAACAAAATATTGGTAGACATTGGATGGACTGGTAGACATTGAATGAGTTAGACACTAAACGAGCTGATAAATGCTAGATCACATATTCTACCCATCATTTGACCACTCATATTGTTTGATAGATCAAGAGCTAAGCATAGAGATTTTTATCACCAAGTGGTGACTCATTGAACAATATTGGTTAAGTGATTACCTTCATTACACATCATCACTTGAGTCATATAGTGAACACTCAAGCAATGAAGCGTTTAGCTCAAGTGAGAGAGAGATTGAGATAATTCTCCCATTTGGAAGGGTTTCACTTTGTGTATGTGTGTTAGTATTTGCATATGTGTGTATGTATATGTGTCTACATGTTTGTATATGTCTTTCTGTGTGTGAGTGTTTGTGTGTGTTTGTTTTGTGTATATGTTGGTGTGCTTGTGTTTGTCTATGTGTGTGTGCTTATGTTAATCTACGCTTGTGTATATGTATGTGAGTGTCTTTGTGTTTCTTTTTATATGTGATGTGTCCATGTTTGTGTGTTTTATATTTATGTTTTTATGAGTGTGTGTCTCTTTATATCTACCAGCGTCTATATGTCTTTGTTTGTCTGTGTATTGTGTATGTATATGTTTGTGTGTGTTTAATAAGTGTGAGCCTTCTAAGATACATCGTCTGGTAATTGCACTATACATAATGAATGTGGATAAGGATTTCAACATTATGAACAATATTTCAATTGATATTATTTATTGAAAATGTTGACAAATATATTCCTCTTGTTAAAAATACAATAATGTAATTATCTATGGATTTTGTTGATATATGAGATAAGATATATAATATGTGTTATATATCATATACTTAATATTTAAATTTAAATTAGCTTACTAATATGTACTTTTGTAATATAATATTGTTGTTACCTGGTCCAATAGACATATTATAAAAAGTGTGACCCAATAACTAAATGTTTGTTGTTTAGTGTATTTATTATTTATCATTTTGTTACTATTTATTATAATGTTATTATACTCTTAAAGACTCGTATTGATCATATAAATACAATTAGTATTCCATAATGAATATTCACTTCATAGACACTTACTTTCACCTTACTGTAAAAGATCCTAACTCTTTTTTTACTTGAACATCGAATAGTCCTTTATAAGTAAATCTCTCTACTTTTAAGAGTAACAAAACTCTTTTTAAATAAAAGAAACAATCAAACTACCATTAAAATCTCACTATCTATCTATAAATTCACACTCAAGATTTGAATAAAAACAAATAAATTTCTTGAATATAATATATACATTCACTAAATATATTTCTTGAAATGATATAATATATATATATACTATATGTTAAAATTACAATATTAATCACTAGTATATGAAAATTAAATGAGACACTGTACTTTACCTATTAAATAAGTTACCAATAGAGAGGGGTGACAATAGATTCGAACAAGTGTATGTACTTATCCGCTTTCCATTAAAAAAACTGCTTTATTATTTATTACTTACCTACTAAAATCTATCCGTTTGGCATTTTTTTCAAAGGCAGTATATTAATCACCTCATAGTGAATTTATCCGTACCTATTAACCTGTTCTGTTGAAAGTATTTGAAAAAATAAACATAATTAATATAAATGTATTAAAATGCTTGCACTTACACCGGATTAATGAAGTCATATTTACTGGTTTAAAAAAAAAATGTATACTAAAATAAATACTAATAAGGTGTGTTAAGTGACATCATTATTTATTTTTCTATGAATCATCGTGCTTTAGAACATGTTTGTTTCCATAGAAAACAAAACATGATATCTGCAAATAAAAGAAAATAAAAAACACATAAAACAAAAATAAATGAATATCAAGTTTAACTTTCCACACATAAATACAGCAGTTGGTGAAAAAAGTTATTGGTTATTTAAGTAAATATAACAATTTTTAGTATATTTGATTATATTTTTAATATATGTTTTTGTGGAACTGAAAGTATTTTGCAAAGTCTTTTTTTACTCCCCAAATATTTACTATTCGTACTCATCTTCCAAGTCTCTTTTGTCCTCTAACAAATGGTGGGATGAAGATTTTTCAATGTTTAAGTTAATACTCGGTCAAAAATTCTAGTCAAATTTGAATTAAATGTAAGAAGTGAAGTCAAAGTGCAATTAAAATAATATTTATAGATATAAAATTTGGATTAATGTAAAAAGTGAAGTCAAAGTGCAATTAAAATAATATTTATAGATATATATATTTCGCTGACCAGGGCCCCTTATCTAAATGAGCCATAATTATGGGCCCATTAACCCATAGGTCCCTTGATCAAGTTACCTATGAGAAACTACGCCTATTTTTGGCTAATTATCCAAATTGAGAATGCCTTCGGTAGGCACAAGGAAATATCGACATGCGGTACCCTAAGTCAGTGAGCAACATGATTATCAAAGCAGATGCAGGCTTCAATATAGGAAACATAGTACCCATTACGCTATAATCGACACCGGTAGTGAACGTTGAATTTTCTTCTTTAGAGGTACCATTCTCGGTATCCGGCTAGGTGATGTAGTGGTCGTCTTATATTAGTCACATGTTATCTAATACTAGGTACCTTATAAATGGTATCATATCATTGTCTTAGGTAACTCATTTAAAGGTTGTCGTTAGCAGGGTGGAGGGGTCATCAACCACATATAGTACACCGGTTCCTTAGTCTTTTCATGTCTTGAAGGCATGTAAGGAATGTTAGAGTTTGGTCTGTAGTTGAAGTGAGATGTGAATGTTCAATAGTTAGAATGTGCGATTTTGCGAAAAATTTTTGCAAAAGAAATTTGTTTTCTTTGGCCATAACCTTACAAGTATAGTAGCCCACAATCTTGAGAAGCGTAGCGATGGAGAGATTTGAATGATGTGTTGTCAAATATGAGGAGATGTGATTGATGGGAGTAGGTGTGGTGCAGAAACCAAAACAATGACTTGGTAAGAGTTATGAAGGTTCAAGAATGAAATGTTACCTTGGAGGGGAAAAAAGATTACTGAATTCAAAGAGTTACCTTAAACGCAGCGTTTTATGGACTGATTTGTGATGGGTTTAACCCATTATGCCAAAAGATGAATCGTCACCACCACATTATGAATAAGGATAAGGCTCACCATAATTTTCCATCAAGTTATTTGAGAGCTTTACTGTTGTTCGTGACTGTGAGAGAGGTGTATTGCTATTGAAGTGTAAAGTAGTCGTCTATCACAAAAGGTTAAAAATGTTTTTAGTTTTTATACTTACATGCAAAATTGAAATTTATCTTTTATAAAAAATTCATTCCTATACTATACATGAAACATGTCCTTCATATAATTTAAAAAAAATACTTAATATAAAGTTTATTTAAGTTTGTGTTTGGTTGCTGAGTTTGAACTCTGCTTCATGTTTTGATTGTGAAAAATTAAAGTAAGTAGTTATAAAATTAAAAATTAAAATTATGTGTGTACCAGTAGGGACCGGGTAGCATATGGACCGGACGTCCGTATGGCTTGTGTACCAGTAGGGACCGGGCAGCGTATGCATCGGACGTCCGTATGGCTGTGTACCAGTAGGGACCGGGCAACATATGTACCGGACGTCCGTATGGCTGTGTATCAGTAGGGACCGGGGCAGCATGTGGACCGGACGTCCGAATGGCCAGTAATTACTCAATTACGCGATTTTACCGCTCATGACCTGGATGAACAACAACTCATGTGTGCCGGCCGGCTGTAAAACCAAATGTTAGGAGGCCGGCCGGCCCTACTGCCAGTTGACCAGATTAAGATTAAGATTAAGGTAAGTAGCTGTTAATAGCTATTAGGCCGAAGTTGGACCGTGATTAACCTTTCACTAATCCCAAGCCCATAACAAAAACTATAAATACAGGTCAAAGGTGAGTGGTAGAGAGGTTCAT
The DNA here is from genome assembly GCA_027742795.1 of Vigna hirtella. NCBI lineage: Eukaryota > Viridiplantae > Streptophyta > Magnoliopsida > Fabales > Fabaceae > Vigna > Vigna hirtella. Next base: position 15,979 of record JAHCHA010006992.1, read on the forward strand.
TTTATTGCACATTTATTACTGTACTACTGAAAACGCCATTGCTCTCAAACTAACTTTGACATCGGAGAATCTTTGGCAGGTCTCCCCCACCCGCAGGCTGAAGAGTGGAAGGAGGAGCGGATAGCAGACCGGACGACAAGGAGTGACGCGGAGGCGACAAACGACTCAGCCCCTACAATCGAACTCCACAACGGAATCTAGGTTTCCACATCGGAGGGCGGACTTTGAAAGCCCGAGTGTTGAGAGCGGGGTACTACTGGCCGACCATGGAAGCGGATACAAAGACGTTCGTCCAGAAGTGCCTCAATTGTCAGGCGCATGCTAATAATACCCACCGACCGCCTCATACCTTGCATACGATAATGTCGCCATGGCCGTTCGCTCAATAGGGCATGGATATTGTTGGACCATTCCCCATAGGCCGGGCTCAGAAGAAGTTCCTCCTAGTGGTAGTAGACTATTTTACAAAGTGGGTGGAGGCCGAGCCTTTAGCGACCATAACAACATCCCAGGTCCAGAAATTCTGTTGGAAGCTGGTATGTCGATTTGGTCTCCCTCAGACATTCATCACAAATAACGGCCGACAATTCATTGATAAAAAATTGACCGAATTTTTCAAAAACTTGGGGGGATTAAGCATGTCACCAGTTCGGTGGAGCACCCACAAACGAACGGGCAGGTAGAGGCCATGAACAAGACCGTGGTGGCCGAATTGAAGAGGCGATTGGGAGAGAAGAAGGGAGCTTGGGTCGATGAGTTACCAGAAGTATTGTGGGCTTACCGATGCACACCTCTTGGCACGACCGGAGAGACCCCTTTTAACCTGACATATGGCACCGACGCCATGCTGCCAGTCGAGTTGGGGGAGCCCTCGTTACGACGTCAAGTAGAGGACCTACAGTTGAACGACCAGGAGCTGCGAGTCGAGGTGGATTCTCTGGACGAACGGAGGGATCGGGCGACACTAAGAGCCAAAGCATGCAAACGCATGGTGGAAAGAAAGTATAACTCAAAAGTCTGACCGAGGAGCTTTCAGGAAGGCGACTTAGTGTGGAGAAAGGTTGAAGAGGCTCGCCGAGTGACCGCTCACGGCAAATTGGCGGCAAAATGGGAGGGACCTTTCCGGGTGATAGAAGCACTGGGAAATGAAGCGTACAGACTGCAACACGCCGACGGACGGTCGATTCCAAACACTTGGAACACCACACATTTAAAGTTTTATTTCAGTTGAATTATCCTTAGAAATTGTATGTTGATTTTCAACGACTAATACAATGACAGGACGTCTGTCTTCTCTCACGACTAATCTCGCTAAGAACGAAGAAAGCACATCTAAAAGGATCAAGTTGATGAACGAAGAGTTCCCCCGGGAACCACTGTCAACTTGGCCGGACGGTGAACGGAGAGTTCT
>JAHCHA010007008.1:2480-12967 GCA_027742795.1 Vigna hirtella
AGAAGTTGTCTAACCGGCTCTGCCAGATTCAACTTCTTGTTTCCCCAAAAATTTTATTGTTTTATCTATTTTTATTGCATCTTTCTGGAAGGATGTGAAGTTGTTTAACCGGCTCTGCCAGATTCAACTTCTCGTTTCCCCTGAATTTTTATATTAAGATATATTACTATAATTTGACCGTTAGGATTTGTAATTAGAAGTCTATGTGTTGAGAAATAAATTTTGAAATTTTGAAAAGTATGATGAACACTATATTTTTGTTCTTAAGTTATCATGGTAAGAACTTCATATATATTTCATTTACCGTTACATTAAGCCCAAACTTTAATATTTAGTTCCTAAGATATGTTGATGTATTTTGGCTGATATATGACCTTTGATTTGTGAAAATATGTTGAGTTATACTCGTTATGGGAAAAATGAGTTTATAATATGAAGTATGATATATGGCAATATGTTTAATTTGTTGACACCAAAACGAGTTATTGTTAATTTATGAGTAAAGAACGAACATGATTGAGTTAGGTAGATAAGAGGGTATGATTTGTTGATTTTTATGAAATGTGGGAGTGGACATAAGAAATTATTATTTATGAAATGATGTTTACTACTTGGAGTAGTATGTTTGGTTTATACCATGAGAGCTTGATATGAGCAAAGTAACACCGAGGTTTATGAAAGCAGGCAGAAAGTGGTCTGACCATAAGGCTTTGACATAAATATATGGTCCGTAAGTTTTATAGAAGCAGGCAGAGAGAGGTCTGACCATAAGGCTTCAGAAAGTAAGACATAGTATACATGTGAGGCTTAAGGAAGTAGGTAGAGAGCGGTCTAACCATAAGGCTTCGTGAGTAAGCATGGTATACTTGTAAGGTTTATGAAAATGAGAAAGATGAATTTAAAAAAAAATGATGAATTAATGACATCGGGATAATGGTATTTATCAATTGCAGAAATACATGATTGAAACATTTATCTTATAAGTTTAATGATTGTATGATATAGTTGGCTTACCCTTATTTGTTTGTGCTATGATCATATAACTCATGTTATATGTGAATAGATAATGTTGCAGATGCGGTTGAAAAAGCTTAGAGATGATGAGAGAGATGCGGGGAAAAACTTTCAGGGATATTTGTAAAAAGAATAAATTGTATTGGAAAAATATGTTGTGTAAGACTTATAAGTTAAATTTCAAATTTATGTTAAGTGGTGAAGACTATATTGTTTAAAGTTTGTAAGTTTGGTATTGTACTTTGGAGGAATTGAAATAAAGTTTAATTGTTTATATCAGACTAATTTAGTCTCTACTACCAGTAATACCCTTTAAAATATTTGGGTGTTACAAAATCAGCGTGACGTCGCTCCGCCACCAAATTATATTCCTTCAACCCTTCTTTCTCTCATTATCTTTAATATTCCATGTGTGCATATATTAAAGAATGGTGGGGTGACTTTATTTTCAGTAAAACTTGATTCAAAATTTTATGCTGCATATAACAGCGTCACATGATTCCTTCATCATTTTATAATTTTCTTACCTTGGAATCGCTAGGCATTTGAGATTTCTTGAGCCAAACACTGGTGGATGGCAAATGATTGTCAAATTTTGAGTCCTATGCCAACAATGAGTGCACGCTTGGGTCCTGGTTCTTCCTCACGGTGGTGGTCTTCAGCGGCACGATCGACGCTCACAAGTTTGGTTCGCCGAAGCAGGACTTCAAGGCGATCTGCCACCACATCTGCGCCTCCGTATTCAGAGAAGGGGAGATCCACCGCGCTTGCCACCCTTGCACGAATCCGCGCCTTCATTCTCAAGTGAGGAGGAGAGGTTAAACCCCTCTGGCTAGTTGGATTTCATGTTAATCTATGCGGAAGATGCATGCATACTGATAGGTGAAAAGGATTTCCGAAAAAGATGTCTCTAGTCTCAGCATTTCTAGAGCATCCTCAAAAGATTCGAAACCGTGTGAGGTTTCCCCAAATGTGTTAGGGTCTGCAATCGGATAAGCAAGCCTTCTCGCAGACTCCGTCGTCCGCAACACCTGCGACGAATGCGTCGCCGTCCGGATCTTCCAACTCACTCGAGAGCTGGGCCACATACCCGACGGCGAAACAAATCGGTGTCTTCTCGCGCGTTACGATGGTAAGGGTGAAGGGTCCTGAACACCCCAGGCGTTCACCAGGGACCGAGCGGCTCCGACGCGATTGGCACAGAACTCATTGAGTCTGTCGGTTTCCCCCGCGGCATCACCGGCGGCTCCTCCATCGCCACTTCAAGGCTGGCTTTACCCAACACAGGCTTCATCTCTTACGGCGACGTGCTCGATTAGGGCCGACTCATCGTCGTCGTTGCCGAGGAAAGAGGTGAGTGAAACTCTCCAACGGCGGCCACCTGGTGTGTGGGTTTCGATCCGTTCAGGTTCTCAAAACCGGCGGAGAACTTGTAGTGTGACCTGGACTCGCGGGATCAGAACTGTGGAGAGCGTCGGTTTGGTAACTGGAAGATCTACGGGGTGGACGGTGCCAGAGACGACAACCCGATGGACCCGAGACTAGGGACGCTTCGCCACGCTATAATCCAGAACGAGCCCCTCTGGATCATCTTGATCTTCATGCTCGCTTATGGCTTGAATCATGTTTGGTTAAATGGCCAAAAACATTTTTTGTTTCACGTGCGAAAGAATTTTGATAACAGGGTGTTCTTCTTGAAGATTTTGTGATGTTGTACAAACCACCTAACACGGTGGGAAGAGCATTGTTGTTTTGCTAATATGCAGGGGTGTTGCTAACAAGGAGAGCTTTGTTACATGGGGTGACTTCTTATCCAAAAGACATTGAGCACTAAGATCTCGTTCGTGATATATCCAAACGGATTTCTCAAGACATTAAGCAAAAAAACGTTCAATGGAAGACCGAACTGTCTCACTTGCCCAGTCGTCTGGCCTCAAACTAAATTCAGCTACATTTTTCTGACCGTTCAAAATTCTAGTGTTGTTTTTCTTCGGTGAAGATGACAGGACTCTATACAAACTATTTGGCCAACTTTGAGCAGCCGATCGGCAGGGAACATTTTTCAACTCGGTGAGGCAGACTCTTCGTGAGCTCTCACCTTGGTCTTAGGGCACGCTTCTAGAGAGCTCCTAAGACCTAAACCGAGCGGGTGAGGCAGATTTCTTTCGTGAACTCTCACCTTGGTCTTAGGGCACGCTTCTAGAGAGCTTCTAAGACCTAAACCGAGCGGGTGAGACAGATTTCTTTCGTGAACTCTCACCTTGGTCTTAGGGCATGCTTCTAGAGAGCTCCTAAGACCTAAAACCGAGCGGGTGAGGCAGATTTCTTTCGTGAACTCTCACCTTGGTCTTAGGGCACGCTTCTAAAGAGCTCCTAAGACCTTAATCAAGCGGAAAAGCAAGCTCTTTCGTGAACTCTCGCCTTGGTCTGGAAACACTTCAAAGGAACTCTTAGCGCAAAACCCGCTCGGACGATAAAGAACGCATGCTAGTATGAATTGAAAATCAGGTAAAATCCTCTACCGATCGATATAACTTTACAAACCCAACGCAATATCAAAAATTTTGCCAGGGCTTATGTTACTGTGGACTCATAGCCGACCGAACGGTAAAGGTGCGTAAGAGTCGGCCGACCGATGATACCTCTTAGGTCAATGAACCGATCGGTAAAATCAGCCCGACCGATGGTACCTCTCAGGTCAAGGAACCGATCGGTAAAATCAGCCGTTAAGGTAATCAATAGTATTAATTGTCGGGGAGTTAATGAAAATAATTGTCATTTATTGACAATTAATATTGTCATTCATTGGTGGTTAATGAGTCAGACCTAACGGTAAGATCATTATAATTTATAAATATTTGTCTAGAAAAGAAGACAGGTAACTTGAACTTGAACTGAAACATAGAGCTCTGATAACTAAATCTTGATTACAAGATTATTACGCAAAGTCACTGACTTGAGCGTCGAAGTGTGTTTTGCAGGCACCCTCCCCCGCAGCTTGGACAAGGAGAAAAGAGAAGACAGCACAACTGAACATCGGAACAGACAACTTTGAATGTTTTGGATTAGGGTTTTAAACCCTGCCGAAACAAAAGGAAAAATCAAACAGAAGTTAACTTATAATTTATTGTTTTGTTTACTTACTGAAGTTCCTGAGTATATATTTTTTTTCCTTAAAATTCCTGAATTATTTTCACTAGTCTTTTTCTTTATCACAAAAAATAAATATATTAAATAGGGACCAATGAGTTGTCTAAAGCCATAAATAAAGAAAATATACATACAAGAAAAAAAAATATTTCTTTATTACCCATCCCATTAAATAAGTTTAAAATGGACACATTATCATTACTAACTTATTAGTCATTTCCAACTCAAATCTCTAACTTTCAACTGATTAAAACTACACATAAAAGGTCCTACACTTATATCCAAAAATACTAAAGTAATATACTATTAAGATGTTAATTATAGTTATTATTTTAGGTGTGAGATCGAGGTTAACAGTTTACTATTGTATGGGTTATAAAAAAAATATTTTGGCAGCTCAAGTAACTAATGCATATTAAATGCAATCACATATGCCTCTTTATTAGTAGTAACCTAATTACATCCCAATTAATAATAATTATATTTTATCTTAAATTGATCAAGAGATAAGTTTTTTATAAGCTGACCATTCAGCTTGATGGTCAAAGCCACACGGTCGGAAGAGTGTGTTGTGGTATGGTTGACCATCTGGATCGTTTGATTCATGGTTAACTAGAGGGTCATATAGTACACTTATGTTTTTTTCCATCCATCATAGCATTTATTCAACATCTATATATTGCTTGTCCCATTAAATTAGTAACTACCACTTGTTAAAATCGTGCAACAAATGGACAAAACCCAAAAAAGTAATTGGTTTGTTAATAAAACTCTGCTTTAAAAAAAAATCTTTCTAAAAACTGATTCAATAACAAAAATATATTCTCTTAAAATAACAACAATAAATATAAATAAAGTGGGTAAAGAAAGAGAAATTCACTCAAGGAATTTTATTTTGGTTCGAATGAAAAGATCCACGTCCAATTGTTAATCTCTCTTAAGTTAGAAAACACATTTCTTTGAAGATGAAAGAAATGAACAACACTTCCTTTGATACACAAAAAGATGAACAACTTTTCTATCAACAATAGCAACACTCAATCATTTAAGACACATTCAATTAAAGTCATCGCTCTACCAACACTAGCTTTTCAAAGCCATTTTTCATAAACACAGAGAGTTTTTCTGGCAGTCACAGTTCTAAACCTCTTAGCGAAAAGTTTTTTTGAAACTATGTTTGGCCAAAATATATAGATTCTTACTTTTGAAAATTAGGTTAAGAAACTTAATACTCAAGTCACAACTGCCATTGGGGTAATTGATTATTTCATAAACTTTTAAAAAAAACGTTTTCTCACTGTAATAATCTATTACCAACACTGATAATCGATTATCACATAAATTTTTATGAAAAATAAAATTTTTCGTGCTTTGTTACTTGGATTATGTCTATTGACTCTTAATATAGTAATTTAAATAAAATACACATATTACAAGACTTCAACAATTAAATTCTAAAATTTTTAATGTATCTATTGAATCTAAGTGTATTTTAAGTCTTGAAAAGTTTTTCATAAGTTCTCATAATCAAAACTCTTTATTGAATCAAGATGTTTATCTTCCTAACTTGTCCATCCACTCACATTCAGGAAAAAAAAACAACACAAGCATATATTTTTCAATGAAGATTTAATAGAAGTCATCGTATTGATTTTTAAAAAAAGAAGTCTTTCCGTCTTTAGTTTATGTATATGCCAGTAAAAAACGAGAAAAGTATAAGTGAAGACGAAAATTAACATGACCTAGAATAGAACCTTTATAATTGGACATATACATCAATGATTTTCACTCACCTTTTAAACTGATTTTTTTAATTGAAATCTTAAATGAAAACAATGAACTTTATTAAACCTATTTACGTTGTTGGTTTTAAAAATATTAAGAATTCAAACATTGCTAGTCTCCAGAATATAACCTCAGCCATAATAGAACAGAAAGTTATTAGAATAGGTGAAATCAACGCTAAGACGACCCTATAACATATACAAAAAGTTGTGTTGGCTAGACCGATATATTTGTATATAGAACAATTAAATGCCTAGTGGGATTGAACATAGCTAACATCATCTTAAAGTAAAACCAGAAACTATCATTCATAAGACTTCTCAACAATTACAAACTGCAGGAAAATTAAGCAAACCATTTCAACCTAACATATCAAAGCATACTTTTAAATTACAATTTATTACACAATAAACATGGCAATAAAAGACCCAACTTTAGACATAAGGAGCCAACCAGTAGACCTAATATTTTTTTTCCATTTGTTATTGTTTGGCTCTCATCCACGCTTTTTCAAGTGTTCCTCCTCTAGTTGATTGATCAGTTTCTGTAACATGTGTAGATACTTATTTGTCATATGATCAAATATCATCCTTCTTGAAACCCTAAGTTTTTCATAGAGTTGTTTTGGCGTTTCATATAAGTAGAGGTATTTCTGATCAGAATCATAGTTTTTTGGATCAGAATTTTCAGGAACAATATGCATGATCCTGCCTGGAGGATAAAGAGGATGTATATCCATGTCGTCTGATGTTGTCGTTACAGCACCTCTTTCTTCAGTATGGAAAACCTCAATGGTTTCTTCTTCAGTGATGTCTTTGGTTATGACCTCTTTTTCCTTACGGATATTTTCCTGTTTCTGCAGCTCAAGTTTCTCCAATTGACTCAACAATTCTTCTTGAGAGGCAGTGGAAGTAACGATGTTCTGGAAAGCATAAAAAAAATTTTCCTCTTCATCTAATTCATCATTGTCATCACCTTCATCAGAGAAATTAGAGTTATCCTCATCAGACGTAGACTCTGACATTATTATCTCTTCATAACTTCTCTCGGATGATCGAGAAGCTTCAGCCAAGTTATCTGATTTAGAGCTTGAGAATGTGCCAACATTGACAAGTTTTTGGGGCAAGGAAAACAATGACCAAGTTCTTTGTTTATGCTTCTTCACAACCTTTTGGAATGATGAGAAGAAAATAAGAAATTAAAAAGTTAAATTTTAAGAAAGATCCAAATTTTCAAATAACTGAAATCTACCTTGGAGCCAAGGGATACTGCATGATCTGAAATGGCTTTAACACTAGAAGCAAATGGTAAGTGAGATCCAATTGCAGTTATAGAGCTATGTGCTTTACTTAGTATGTTTTCGTGCTTAACCTTACCCTGAAAATTATTCAATCAATATTAGGTACTGACCTAATCAAAGAAAGCCTACTAGAGCAATGAGAACGAAACATTTTTGTAACAGAAGATTAAGCATTGCTAAACCCATGTTATGTTGGGAGAACTGGTTTGAGCACCTCACGAATGAAACCATCAACAGAATATGCTGACAAAGTAGGCACTACGTCTAAATCGTTTATAACGGAAATGATAAAGGCCTTCCCGAATTCCGATAATTCCGATGACACAGAAGCAGCTGCAAAAATTACATATGACTTGGTCACTAACTTATATATTAAATAATAGGAAAGTTGATGCCCAACTAAATTTTATCTTATTTTAATTAATATTATCTTATTACAGTATTATATACTGTTATTTAAGTATCATTATGATTAACTTTGCTTTCATGATGCAGTGTTTTTTATAATTAACTTTGAATTTGTCAACCACTACAGACTACAACAGTACAACATCTCCATAACACACTGTTCTACCATCTGGTTAATGTATTACAGCAGACCATGTGATTATTCGATTGTGATAAAAAAAAACCTATCGATCAAATATAATAACTCAATCTGAGACAAAATAAAACTTTGGTTGTAAATTAAGGAAGTTGGCATAATTGACCACATGCCTGGGCCAAAGGTCACACAAGTGCATGAAGAGAATTGCTTTATTTCTCTAAGCATATATGTCAACAGTGCAGCAGTACCACCACCAAGCGAGTGCCCAACGACCTATAGAATAAACATAATTATTAAAAAAACTTCATTTACATGACTATATAAAAAAAAATGGAAGCAGGAGTAGATGTTATGGCATTTGAAGAGTAAGTAAAACATCATAATCACTGGTCTTCCAAAAGACTATAATGTTCCAATTTTTCACGGTGAACAATATAATCAGTAGTTTTCAAAAGACTGGTATAAAGGAACAGACTAGCAATACCTTGATTTGGTAATCCTTGTTTTTTCTAAGTTCATCAAGAAGTATAGGAGTGCAGTGCTTTTTGATCCAACCAGCTGCAGCAACCATACCACGGTGTCCATGTCCTGAAACCATGTTCTTTTTTAGCTCACCATCTATGTAAATGTAGGGACTGAAGGACACTGGAGCACCGATTGCATCTGTGAGGGTGTCTCTTATGCTTTGAGTTCCACGTATGAACACAAACAAACAGTTTGATTCTTTATCACGTATAACTGTGAATGCAGGCTTTAGAAGCTGACACAATAGTAGTTCTCAGTTAAACTAGGTACATCAATAATAGGAACTAGCCGTTTACTTGTAGAATAAACATATGAACTTCAACACTATTACAGTACATGTCAATAAAACTCTTATTTTGTTAGAGGAGGGAAAAAAAGCTCAAGCAACGAACCCTAGCTCTTTTCTTCCGGAAGAGGACGTCCTCCTTGGAAAATCCAGCAGCGAATAGAAAAACACGAAAGCTTTTCTTGCTGAAAAGCATGGTTCGAGTCAAGCATTTTTTGAGCTCATACAACTCCTTTAACAGTTCGGGGTCTTTCAGTTGAACACAGTCACTTCTTACTCCACATTCCATTGGAACTGTTTTCTTACTCTACAAAGATTCACACCCAATAATAATAAAGAATAAGAATTATTATGGTGAGAAGGAAAAGATGTGTAGATAAGTATAAGAAATTGGAAAGGGAAACTACCTTGTCCATGATAGAAAAAAGAATGGCTCTTGGCAAATCCAAGAGATGCCATTTTCCCAAGGTCTCTGAATAAAAAAACCTTATGGCTTCTGCTAACGTGAACACTATGTCCGGTAAACTCTGTGGTGCTTCAGCTGGTCTCTGTTCGAGCTTCGTGGCAGCTCCCTTAACAACTCCCTTAGCAACTCTCGACAATATCATTTTCACAATTGAAAATGCAAACGATTGGAAAAATGGAAGAAGAATGAAGAGAGAACGTGTTCAAAGTTGAAGGAGAGTGTGACCTTAAATAGAAACACCAGAAGCTTGGTTTTCATAATGTTTAATTAATACAAAGATTATACAATGTTAGCAAACTTTATAAAATAATTATGTGTGGGATAAGATTGATGATGTTAGAAAAATATATTTTACTACAACTCGTGGAGAATTAAAAATTAGAAGAGGCGGGTTACTTGGTTGTTAGGTTGTGGTTCCATTATTGGAAATAAACTTGGGTTCTTGACGTAGTCATTGCAAAACTTAATTCCAACTTGAGATGGTTTAAGATGTTGTTGAGGAAGTCAAAGACATTTTAAAATTGGATCGCTAAAGGAAAATTTTACTAATATTAACCATTACCTATATATACTGTATGATATATATCCCAAGCACAATCATCGTATCATTGAGACTGAAAAGTTATGTTTCCTTCAAAATAATCTGTCTCAAGAATACTGCAACAATTGAGATATAATCATGGAATGGTGTGCTTGTTTTCTTGTTGAAACATCATTCAACCAAGTTTTTCCTTTCCCAGGACTAAAAAATAGAAGTAATGGGAAGATTGTATATGCAAACCGCGAGAATTCTCGTAATTATCCAAGATTTTTATTGATGGATTTATTTTATAGATAACAAATTTGTGTTGAAATTTATCAATAATATTTATTAATAAATTAGAATTTGTATTACTCAATTTTCTTTTATGAATTCTGTCAATAATTTATAATTTTTATTATTGATGAAATTTTTTGTGGATAAATTCATTAATAAAAATGATAATTTTTTTCAAATAAAAAAAGATGGGTGAAAAAAAAGAGAAAAAAAGACAAGCAGATAGAGAAACAACATGAGGACTGTGGTGGTGGAAGGAGAAGATGATGAGAAAGAGAAACCATTGATAATTATCAATAAATTTCTCAATCCATAAATAAAAATTATTGATAATTATTTTATAGGTCAAATATGTTTTTAGTCCCTAAACTATCAAGCGAATTTGTTTTTAGTCTCTCTTTCAAAGTAAGGTACATTTTAGTCCTCTCCTTAAGGAAACCTTAATTTTTGGTCCTTCAAAACTAACACCGTTAAAAACCAGCTGAGTTGGCTGACGGTGTAGTGCCACATAATTTTTTTTTTCTGACATCACTCCTGCCAGATTTTCTCCCCTTCCACCAACCCAACCCCATTCCCCCACCATGGACCTCAACCCCC
>JAHCHA010007027.1:0-10483 GCA_027742795.1 Vigna hirtella
GTTGATCAGAGAATGAATTAGTGTACTAATTAAATCAGGTTCTCACAGTAAAATTAATTTCTTTTAGTATCTTATTGTAATCATGCACAATTTTCAAAGTTTAAAATTAAAACAAAAAAATAAATAAAATGTTTAATATCGATAATTATCTTTACATAATATTTTTTATATTTCAATTAAATTTATAATTATTATATATAATACTTATTAATCAAATACATAAGTTTTACATATAATTAGCATAGAATAACAATACAATTTATTTATGAGTGTTATTTAAATCTCTAATATTAATTTATCATTTAATTACTTGCATAGAGGGATATGTACCGATGAATAGAGAGGGAAGAAATGATGAGGGTATCAAATTGAAAAAGGAAAAAAAGTTTAACAAACAAAATGAAGTGATTTTTTGTTTTTTAATTTTTCACTTCTTCCTATATATAGAAATTTGAGAAGAAACTTGTAAATAATCTATTACAAATAAAAATGTAACTTATTATTCTTATTATATTATAAGTGTGTGTGTGTATATATATATATATATATATATATATATATATATATAATAAAGGTATATAATTGATTAAATAAATATATATTTTATTATATTATAATAAAATGAAAATGTTAAAAATATTTGGTTATATTAAAATTAAAATATTAAATTTCATTTTAATATTATTTTTTGTTTTAAATTATTAAAAAATATTTTACAATTTACTTTTTAAATATATTAATATATAAAAAATTTAACAATACATTAATCAAATTATCTAGGATCTTTTCACTTGTTTCCACTCTCTCTCCCTTGATTTAAACAATTTCATTTTTTATTCTCTTTTCCTTTATTTTATTTTATTTTTCACTCCCTCGCATTCACTCCTTTAGCCAAAAATAAGAGATGTAATTCTTTTGTCAAATGTTTCAGAAAAGGGATTTAGAGGTGTAGGAATAATGAAACTTCTTCTAGTTTAAATAAAATTTTAATGAAAAATAACACGTTACTATTATTAAACTATTTAATATAGTAATAAACTTAAAACAACAACAATGCTTACTAATGGAAGCTGACCAAGCTAAGAATAATGGTTCCTTAGAAATAGTGTAAGTTTGAGGTTAATGTGATTAGAAGAAACAATATTTGAATCAATGTGATTAGAAGATCCCAAAGGAAAGCCAAATTCTCCATCTTCATGTCGGGGACGAAACTTTTCACTCTTGTTTAAGGATTAAATGCCTTCTCTACAATCAAAATCATCATTAATATACATTAGTTATTTTCATACTTTACAATAATAATTATATACATTTTCAACTATCAATTATGTAATGAATATATTATTTTCTTTTCTTCATTTTCTTCATTTTCTGAAATCCTTAATTGATCTTCTTGTTAATATGAAAAAGTTTTCAACTCTTAACTTTTCTTCTTTTATAAAGTTATAACTAATTCCTTATTATCTCGACCTATCTATTTCACTTCTTTCACAAAGTTATAACTAGTTCCTTATTATTTTTTGCTAGTAAAATCATTCTAAAATATATTGTTAAGAGTTCATGGGGTGAAGTTGAATGGTAAATTAATGTCATTATCAAAAGAAAAAGATCAAATTAAATTAAAATACAAGCTATTGAAATAAAATTTAAGTATCTTTATATATCTATCTCTCTCTATATATATGTGAAATAAAAATATCACCATCAATTAAAAATGAAGAAAAAATTATAATAAGAAACAAGTTAAAAACAAAACACTCTAGATATAGTAAAAACATATATTATATATATCAACCCAAAAAACATGACAATTTTAATAAAAAATCAGTAAACTTATACATAATGAGTTTTTATTGAATAATAATAAACTTTTTACAATTCAGTTAGGGCGCAGATTATATTCCCCTACATATCAAGAATGAAGAATTTATTCCATTATATAAAAAATGGTTGAAGAAATAAGCAATTGATTAGATATGTTATGGTAAACTCGACATTTATAAATTGTAAATTTATTGGTATAAAACGTTTTGATATCAACAACTACATAAATTAGAATTGAAGAAATATAAAATAAGAGAATTGAGAGAAAAGAAATTGACCATGTTATTGGTCTTTTGTGCTTTGAAATTAATTAGTTTAAAATCATATGGACAAAAAGTAGTTCACAGGTTTAAATGTTTTAATTTTTGGAATCGTAAAGTTTTAAATGATTTTGGTAAAATTAATTTTTTATTTTAGTCCATAGAGTTGATAATGAATTTGGTTACGTATAGATATCTCTTAAAAACATATATATGTGAACTTTAAAAAATCTCCGTATATCTATGAGTATCAGTGAATATTTAAAAAAAATTAAAAATATAAAAAATATAATATAAATTTAATTTAATTTAATAAAATATAAATTAAATTTTAATTTTAATCTAATATAAATTAATAAAATATAAATTAAATTTTAATTTTAATGTTTTAGATAACGGATAAATGTGATGGATAATATGATATTATACTCAATATATTTATAAATGGGTATTAAAATGTCTCTTATTCATAGCTAACAGACACTGATATATACTAACTATCTAACGCACATTTTATTTATAAAGACGAAAATCTTTTACATTTGTTATCTTTTTTATTTTTACTTTTAATTCCTATAATAATTACTTAATTTTGTTTGGATCTGTGAAATTAGAAAGTGAAAGGAAATTATTGAGAAGATAGAAGTAGAAGCAAGAAAAAAAGATTGACAAGGGAGTAAAATAAAATAAGAAAGTTAATAAAAATATTTAGAAAATAAAATAAAAGAAGAAGAAGATGATGAATATATTACAGGGAGGAAAAGATGCTGAATTCTAGTGTGGGTCTGTTTGGGTATCGGATGGTGAGAGTGGTTGGCGTGGTGGGCTAGCGCTGCGTTGGCGGTGCCTGGAGACTTCAGAGACATTTTCAGAGGCAAGGTACTCCAACGCAACGACAATGTCACTTATGGGGGGACGAAGATTGGGTTGCTCCTGGAGGCACATTGCAGTGATAGCAATCGCATTCTGCAAACACCGTAAAGGGTAGTTTCCTTCCAGAAGAGGGTCAACAATCTGCGTAACCTTTCTCCGGTCGCTCAAATATGGCCGAGCCTGGAATCACAGAACACACCGCATGCGTATAAGAACAATAATATAACTTATAATATAGACGAAGAAACTCATATCATTTACCCATGCAACCAGGCTTTGCTCCCGATGTTTCCTAGTGACATCCATGGCCTTCCGTCCGGTGATCAGCTCGAGCAAGACGACGCCAAAGCAGTAGATATCAGATTTAAGAGTTAATTTGCCACTCATGGCATACTCCGGGGCGCAGTACCCATATGTTCCCATGACTCTGGTGGAAACATGGGTATTGTCTCCAACGGGTCCTAGCTTTGCAAGCCCAAAGTCAGAGAGTTTTGGGTGCAGATTGCTGTCTAGCAAGATGTTGGCAGATTTCAAGTCCCGGTAGATAACAGGAGGATTCGCTATACAGTGTAGATACTGGAGTCCCCTCGCAGCCCCCACCCCAATCATCAGTCGAGTTCTCCAACTCAGTGGTTTCTTCTCTGAGAGATGTTGTTCCAGGCTTCCCATAGGCATGTATTCGTATACCAAAAGCCTTTGATCCCCATGGGTGCAGTAGCCATACAATTTAACAAGATTTGAATGGTGTAGGAGGCTCAACATAAGAACCTCCGTCACAAATTCCCGATTACCCTGATGAGTTTCACCATCTAGACGTAATTGTTTTATGGCCACAAGCTGTCCTGTAGAGAGACGACCCTTGTACACCTTTCCGAAACCTCCTTCCCCGATCAAGTTCTCTTCGTTAAAACCCTTTGCCGCCGCTGCAAGCTCGCGAAAACTGTAACTCGTTGCAGCCGCTCTCTTTACCTTTGTCTTTGAGTTTGACCCTAAACTGCTCTCGATGCCCACATCCTTCCGACGAGTACCAGAACAAAAGCAGTTCATCCCTCTCTCCCTTAAATCACATCAATCTCTCTCTGTGTGTGTCTCTATCTCTATATAAATGTAACATAACACAAACCATTCTCCTCCATTCTTAAATCATCGTATACAATATTGTCTATGTCTGCCCCTTCACGCCAATTTTGGAACACTAATTTTGGCGCATGCCAACTGCACCACACTAACTATATCCATATTAACGCATTGATAACCATTTTCTCCTTTCTTTAGCCCAATGACAACGCCTCTCTCTTTATGTATACATATAGTAATAATAATAAAAATAAAAATAATAATAATAATAATAATAATAATAATAATAATAATAATAATAATAATAATAATAATAATAATAATAATAAAGTACCGCGATAGGTTGAGAACGTAAGATTGATAACGTTTTGTCAACGATAGGTGTCAATGTTCAATTCATTCAATTTCAATAAATTTATTTAAAAGGAAACCAATTAGAAAAAGGGCTGAAGGGTTAAAATGTGTTTATTCCGAAAGTACCCTTGTACGTGAAGTACTGTCTTTATTTGAGGGTTTTCATTTTTACTTCTTCTCTCTCCATTTTGTGCATATCTTCCTGGACGTTGGTCAATCTCCTTCGCTGGTGTGTTCTAAGTGTGCCCTTGTCTCTCCATTTTAGGTTTTTGATCGATCTTCGTTGACGATTCAAGATCTGAGCGTTGTGTGCAATGGATTCCACCGTTGACATTGGTTCTTCGAAGAAGGTAAGAACTTGAATGTGTTCCCGAATTCTTATTTTAACGTTGGTTATTGGTTTTGGAATGTGATGGTCAATTTAATTGTTTGTTTATTTCGTAAGAAGAAGTATACTTATTTTTGTGCAGTTGTTTGTTCGTCATTCAATAAAAAGCAAGTTTGTTGGTACATTGAATGAACTAGTGAGTGAGGAGCACAAGTCAATCATTTCGAAGTCGCCATTTAGATGGTTTTTAGAACTTAAGAAAAATGTTAAAATTAGTAGGAATATTTTGAGCGAATTATTGATTAGATGGGTTGATGAGACTGGTTGTTTTTGTTTCAGAGAAAGACTTGTGGAATTCAAGTCCATTGATGTATGTTTGAGTTTAGGGTTGAGTTTAGTTGGTGAGAATATTAAATTAAAGGAAAAACAACTTAGAGAGAGTGATTGTCGCAAGTACTTTGGTGATGGAAAGCAAGAATTGCAGTTCATATATGATTTCCTTAAGAAAAAACACAAGAAGTTGCCTTCAGTACATTTTTGTAGCTTGTACATTTTGGTTGGAATTTGTGAAGTGTTGTTTCCTAATCGTAGCAAAACTGTCTTCCCAATTATGTTTGAAATTGTTGATAGAATACGTGATTTGGGTAATTATTGTTGGGGTCGTATAGTGTATCATTATCTATTTAGGAGTTTATGCAAAGCTTCTATAGCGTGGAAGAAAGGAGAAGGTGCGAGTAATGTGTATGTGGATGGTTGTGTTTACGTGTTGCAGGTAAATGTTGTACATTGATTGTTTGTTGGTATTGAATTCCAAATACTACTTATATCCCATGTGATGTATTTGCAGGTTTGGTTTTGTGATCGTTTTATTCCTTCTCATGTTCGTGTAGAGAAGTACCCTAGACTTTTGCATTGGATTAATATAAATGTGGGAGACAAGTTCATCAAACATGCTATGGAGAGGGGTGTGGTATGTACTTCGTTGTCCATATAAAATTAGTTTGAATGAATGACTTTGTACAATGCTATTTTGGGATAAATTTCATATACTTGATGATTACGGTGCATCAAGCAAAGAAATTAGTGAGTCGATTGTGAAAGCATCCGTGAATACAATGGGAGAGGATTTGAAGGATGAAAATAAGGCAAGACGCAAAAGCAAACACAAAGAAGCAATTATGGCTGCTTTAGATGGTCAAGATACTTTAATTGAAGAACTTGAAGAAGAGTTAATTGAATTGAAGGCTGAGTTGGTGGAAGAGAAGAATAAAGATGATGGTGATTACTTCACGCCTTGTGCAGTAGAGGACTTTGACAATGACTATGCAAGGGAGGGAGGAGTCCCAAACTTTGACAACCATGAAAGTGTTATGAAGGACAGAGGACAACGTAAGCGTTACAAAAGTAGAGTTTGTAGAACTCCGTACACAAGATATAGTCCGAAACTTGATTGATTTGTGTAATTAGTTAACATTGTAGTATTGTTATATGTTATAATGTATGGATACTTTTAAATGTATGAGAAGAATTTTAATGAAGACATTGGTTAATGCAATTGTGTATATTATGTTCGTTTGATTTGTCGTTGTATAGTATTATTTAGGATTTATCTTTAGTGTGGTTGGAGAACCCAATGTGGTAGGAAGACCCCCTAAGGGTGCTATTAGGATGATAGTGGGGGGTCCTGGTGCTTTGGACAGAGGTCTGAGTCCATGGTAATCGATTACCTATTCCTGGTAATCGATTACCAGGGGAAATAGTCATATTTGTATTGGAAGTCAAGCCCTGCTCCCCAGCTGTGGTCACTGTGCTCCCCAAAGTTACTTTAGGTAAGTCGTCATTGTGTTTTTTGGAGTAATAAAATATGTAGTTTGACGGGTATTTAGTACTGAAAATATCATTGATTAATTAAAACATTATTCATTTAGTTACCAACGTTACAATACAAATAAGTTTAACGACAAAATGACAAGTTCTTGAAAATGAAAAATTACATCAATTTGTAGAAAGATATCCTATCTACGAAGTTGGATGTCCATCAAAGCGATTGCTGATGTTGTTGAGGTTGCGTTCCACGTTTCGAACACGATTTTCAATTGTGTCAAATCTATCGGCCACGAACATGCGGAGGTCTTTGATTTCGTTCATAACTTCAATCAATGTTATAGAAGATGTGTCTTCTGGATTTTGAGAATGTTGTCCTACTTGGTGTTCTTCATTAGCAACTTCTGCTTCATCATTGCCTACTTCTTCTTCGTGATTTCCAACGTCGTCTTTGTGAACCCATATTCCTTCATCATTTTTATGATAACTAAACAACGATATAACTTCTAAACCAATCCTTTGTTTAAGGTTAACTTGGGTAAAAGGATCAATGTCTGTAGGCACACCAAAGTGTTCCATGAATATCGTAATTAAATACGGATATGGAAGTTGGGCGTTGTCCCTTAAAGCCCTTTTCATCCTCTGTCGAATGACATGGCCCCAGTTAATCTGAATAGAATTGAAAAGTGCCCAGAGCAACATAATGTCCTCTTCGGTTGCTTGTGCAACATTGGTTGAACGAGGAACTAAGATACGACAAATAACATAATGAAGAATCCTACTCTGCACCTTCATATTCCCGGCAAGTATTCTATTGTGTATGTTTGAATTAGGTTTACAAATCAATTCCTTAGCACTAATTGAATTATATTGGTCCTTCCACTCATCAACAATATTTCCTTCATAGAGAACCCCAATAGAAGGGATCGTTGTCAGTTCATGAAAAAGAGAAGGGGTGATTGTCATTTTTACCTTTTTGACTTCGCTTCGAATAACTCCTGAATCTGAGATTCACATATTACAGTAGAAAACTCTCACTAATTCCGGATGGAAATGGTGTCTATAGGACACGAAATCCTTCAGACCAACAGTTGTTAAGATGTCGTAGAATTCGAAATTCTCATCTTGAAAGAATTCGTCAGCAAGATACTTCCCTTCAAGAATTGGCGCTCAAAGAAATGGGAAGCGAACCTTTCAAATTGCTCGTCAGTGGAGAAGAGATCGTTGTTCGTTGGTGGTGTTGACGGTGGAGGGGATGGTTGTGGGCTGCGTCGACGGCGACGGTCCCCCTTTGTTGATGAAGCCCTATGCTTTTTCAATGGACGATCTACCATTGAAGGTATAATTGTAGTTATGAAACGACAAGGGAGGTTAGATGGATTATACGGGAATAGGGTTTTCAAAGGGGAGACTATTTAAACTTTTATTTTGGAAGGGTGAGAGGGACATAACTGTTACGGGGTTTGGGGGTGGGGGATGAAGTGGGTTAAATCACCCATCAAATTAGGGTTTTAATATTTGGGAGCCAAAGTTAAAACTGTTCCTGATTGAAAAAGCGCCACGTTATCGAAAACAACGTAACAGTAATCGATTACAATATGTCTGTAATCGATTACAAGGTAGAAATAATAAAAGCCTAGTTTCAGTGGATGTCGTTGTCTCTGTTTTACAAAACTGCACTATGTACATTATGTACATCACTCGTGTAACATCAAGTAAAATCAAAAGCCATTTTTGACAGAGGATATCAATTCATGGAATAAGTTAAATATAATATTTTGGTGACCAAAACAATGACAAATTAAAGATTTGAACATCTAATAATCATATACATCAACACTGGGGATGATCTAGATTGTTATGAACAGCAGATAACAATGACATGAACCCATTAGGAGTCCCTTCAGGTAGTTGAGGTAGGTGATGTGTATGTTGCGTTAGGCTTCCACGTTGGTCAACCTCTTGGGATTGTGTTACATTACATGATGTTGTTTCCTGATTACACAAATGAACTAATAAGATAAAATTTAATAGAAATAATTCTGATATATGAATAATATATTAATTGAAATTACTCACATTTTGATCTAATGATTTTGTTGAAGTATTTTTCCTTGAACCCCTATTCCTTTTCTTAGTAACTATTTCAACGGTCGACTTCAATCTGTTAGTTCTCGGTCGGCCTTTTCGCTTCACCACTACAGGACTACGGACAAGTACATCACTACTACCACAAGTATTGTACGATGGTGTATCGGTCATGGGATTCTCATACCTTAGTTCTCCACCGTAACTTATGATGTTATTTTTCAAACATCCTGTCAATCCAAACTTTTTAGCCAAGCAATTCAATTCATTTTCCAACTGAACGAATGCAGATTCGGATTCACACACAGCCTCATCTATGTCATAGAATTGCTTACACAATGACTGGTATCTTTGCATTTTTGGTTCGTGATGCAAACAACTTGTCGCAACCGGAATCGCGACGGGACGACGATCCAAAAAACGGAAACGAACGTTTAAAAAAAAAGAGATTTGGAGTCGCCACCATAGTTTATTCTGGAAAACTACGGAAAAACCATAAAATGATAAGGCATGGTCTGCGAAAATGAGATTCGAAGTTCGGGAGTCGGTTACGTGTAGGGAAGGTATTAGCACCCTACAACGCCTGCCCTAGGGCAGTACCTTTAACTAAATATGCGAATATGATGTGGTTTTCAAAATGTTTAACTATCCCCTAAAATAAAATTCTAAAGAAACAAAATATATTTTTTAGTTTTTTTGTGCCCGACAAGGATTGACCTTGCTCCTACGTATTCTCATTCAGAATGAGAAATCAGGGTTACGTAGTTCTTTTAGAAACTGGAAAGTTTGTTTGAGAAATTGTTTAGAAAATTTGTTTGGAAAATGATTATGGATAAATTTGGATTTTTGGGAAAGTGAACCTGACAAGGGCTAACCTTGCTCCTACGTATCTCCACTTTTGATGGAGAATCAAGGATCACGTAGTTCTCGCAAGGAAGATTGTTTGTTGTTTGAAAGTGTTGATTTTTTTTTAGTTTTTGAAGATTTTATATTTTTTTGGTATTTTGATGTAATATTTAGATTTTTGCGTAATGAGCACTAGGCTGATGCGTACGATCGCACGAGCACTCACACGGCTTTTTTACTTATTTTGTTTTTTTTTATTTTTTTGCGTAATGAGCACTAGGCTGATGCGTACGATCGCACGAGCACTCACACGACTTTTTTGTTTATTTTATATTTTTTTGCGTAATGAGCACTAGGCTGGTTCGTACGATCGCACGAGCACTCACACGGCTTTTTTTGTTTATTTTATATTTTGGGTAATGAGTACTAGGCTGATGCGCATGATCGCACGAGTACTCATACCGATATTTATATCATTACATGTTTTTTAAAGTTTTATATTTTTTTTATTAAGAAAGAGAGGTGAGTTGAAATATCTATGACATAAAAATGTGAAAAAGATAGGATAAAATTGTGGTGAAAATATGATAAATTTATAAACTAAAAAAATGATCAAAATGCATATAAATAGAATGAAAAGAAAATGTGTACCTTGTTGAAGATTTGAATGATGAAGTAAGACTTTGCTTGTAATAAGTTGTGAGAAGAGAAAGATTGATGGTGAAGAAGATAAATTTATAGTAGAAATGTGGTATGAGATTTACTATGTATAGAGGGATTACGAAAAAGTAAAATGTGAGAGAAATATGAAGTAGAGTTTTGGGATGGAATGAAGAGGTTTTGAGAGAGAGAAGAGATGGATATTATGTAATTGTGTGTGTGTGAAATGAAGGGAATGTAGGTATTTATAGAGTTAAGGATGAAGAAAGTTGATGAATAAAAATAATATAATATGTTGGTGAAAAATTTAGATGAAATAAAATATAATTAAAAAAAAGATGAATAGAAA
>JAHCHA010007029.1:4196-27652 GCA_027742795.1 Vigna hirtella
TTCTTGTTGGGGATTGATGTAACCACGGATCTCTTATGTAAATTACATTTGTTTTGAATGATTATATGCCTCTTTGATTGATTGTTAGTGTTTAATTCCATTGCTTAAAGCTTGTATGATTGATTCAACCATATCATGATTTTAGGGTTTGCTTGATATTGGGAAATATTGGGCGAATCTAGAACTGGATTAAACACCTAAAGGAAATTGTATCTAGGGATAGAACTAGGACCTTTGGTTGTCTTGAATCTCAATTCTTAAAGCGGATGAACTTGTTAGGTTTTCCAAGGGATTGGAGTTTAAGAAGTAAGTCTAGGCTCTCTCTACCAAGGGATTGGGTTTGAGTAAATTAGAAGATTGACATTGGCTAATTAATGAAGAGGAAGTGATTTTCTATACATAAGAGTGAAGTAGGTGAAATCAACCCCCAACAATATCATTCCATATCATTTCTAATCTTTCCATTTCTAAGTGTTTGCGTTATCAAAGATCACTTTTACCATTCTTGCATTATCTTTACTTTAATTGCACTAAAACCACAAAAATATGGAATCATTCTTTAGTCTAAATTAGTTAGATATTATACGATTGTCTAGGACACGAGTCTCTTGGGAAACGATACCCGGTCTTACCGGTTTTATTACTTGAACGATTCGGTACACTTGCCGAACCATCAACAGCCACTCCAAAGCAGCGACTCTCATTCGCCAGAGTCCCCTTCATTGTCACTTACACTACATCGATTTGGGGAAGGAATGCCCCTGCTGGCTGCCTAGAAGGGAAGGAGAGGAGATCTCCCGTATTCCTGCCAAAGCTTACCCAAGAAAATAGATTTGGGCCTCTACCCTTTTAACCCATCCTGCCAAAAAGAAGAAGAAATTTGGGCTTCGGTTTTTTCTTTGTTTTTGTAGACACTAAAGATGGGTCAGCTGGGTCCTTTCATTTTTTCTGTTGTGTAAATATTTTTGTTCATAAAAATAAATTATAAATTCACAAAAATAATCTTTTAAGCTTTATTGTTTATAGGAATAAATTAAAAATATAAAACTTATAAAAATTATATATTCTTGAGTTTTATCGTTTTGTTTTGATGATAGAAAAGAATAGAAAAATATAAATTTCTAAAATTACAAAAATATATCAAATCTCAATTTAAGAAGTCAGAACTATGTAAGCCTTGATTCTCCACCGAAAATGGAGATACGTAGGAGCAAGGCAATGCCTTGTCAGGTTTATTCCTCCCAAAAATCTAAACTTTCCCTCAACATCCAAATCATGATCTCTGTAGTACTCGTGATGTACTAGTATTCGTCTAGAGCTTATAACGTTCGGTCTTTGCAAGTCAGGGTGTTTTAGATTTACTCAGTATGTGTTAGATTGATGTTTTTATTCATGCCAGTATGCTATTTTAATTGATTATTCTATGTTGCTTTAAGGGTGTATGTATGCATTATCATGTTGGTATTAAAGTGAAAGGGTATGTGATTCAAAGTGATGGAAAGTGTGTGGTTTTACAAGTAAGGTTAATGGACGTAATTCCATGAATCTCAAGGGAGATTACATGGTGGTGCTCTATTTTATTGGACGTAATTCCATGGTCTTCAAGGAGAGGATACATGGTGGTGCCCTTATTATGTATGGAATGATTTGCATGGAAGCTCAGTCTTGGGGGTTATCCTGAAACTCCAATGGTCTGTCATTCTCAAGTAGAGAGGATTGACTCATGTGGTGAGGAGTAGCAGGAGGTCCTAGTCTTGGAGGCTTCCAGTATGCTCCAAGGCGCGGAACGGACTAACCTCGTGAGTGTGGTAGGGTGAAACCCATTGGCAATGGCTTTGCAAAGCAGTAGAGGCCACCACGAGTGCACGACCCACCATAGCTCGGCAATCATTCCAAGTCCGGACGAGTCAAGTGTCAAGTGTATTAAGTCAAGTGAAAAGGGTAACAAGTCATGTGTATAGTTTATTTCATCTGTATGTACTTGCACGTTGTGTGTGCTTGTGATAATATGATTTTTGTATATCTAGTTTACTCTTGTAATACGTGTTTGTGTTTGTTTGGTTATGCGTTTTCTTTTGCGATGATCATCTACTTGGGTGGGAGCAGAGGCGGACGAGGTGTCTCTAGAGCAGGCATTGGAAGGAGATGACACTGCCAATTAGTCGTTTAGTATTTATAATGGTTATTAGTACGTTAAAATACTTTGCTACGTTTAAGTTAAAAATTCTGTAGCTAATTTGAGGATGACTGTAATCCTTAATACTCTTAACTTCTTTCACATATGATGCATGATGACGTCCTTACTATATATGTATGACGTATATTTTTGGGACGTTACAATAATGGTATCAGAGCAGATTCTGTCTTTAGGAAATCCTGTAGGGTGGGTGTGCCTTGCTCATGCTTGTGCACTCTTAGTCATGTTTAAGTGGATTGTCATTGTTTCTTTAAGTTGGACTGATGGTCTTTCCTCTCTGTGTGGACAGAAGATGGCATCTGAGAACACTCAAAGACAATTCATTGAAGTGTTGACTAGTGACAGGACCATTCAGGGTGCTTTCTCTTCTGTTAATGCGGTCCAAGAGTGGAGCTTGGAAAGCTTTCTGCAACACCATCCAACTAAATTTTTGTGGCGATACTAGTGCCGATGAAGCAGACCCATGGTTTAGAGATTTTGAAGATGGATCGAAACCGAAGTTAAGTTGACAAGACTCAGAAGAACAAATCAATTGGGGTGGAGCAAGACAAGAAACCCTATCAACGACCCCAACCGCTTGTACCTACATCAGTAACATGTTATGAAGGTAGTGGTGTTCACTACAAGAGGGACTACCCTAAACTCTCTAGGGTGAAGATTGAAGAGAAGAAATGCCTGGTTTGGAAGACTTCAGTATACCAGTGAGTGATTTTTGTATATCTAGTTTACTCTTGTAATACGTGTTTGTGTTTGTTTGGTTATGCGTTTTCTTTTGCGATGATCATCTACTTAGGTGGGAGCAGAGGCGGACAAGGTGTCTCTGGAGCAGGCATTGGAAGGAGATGACACTGCCGATTAATCGTTTAGTATTTCTAATGGTTATTAGTACGTTAAAATACTTTGCTACGTTTAAGTTAAAAATTCTGTAGCTAATTTGAGGATGACTGTAATCCTTAATACTCTTAACTGCTTTCACATATGATGCATGATGACGTCCTTACTATATATGTATGACGTATATTTTTGGGACGTTACACATGGTGGCCATTAGCATTCTAAGAGATGAAGAAGAAGATCCTACAGCTAAAGTTGAAGAAAAACTCTTTGGGTAGCTCTATGTCTTCTTTTCTCTGCGCTCTCCGTCTTCTTTTTTTTCTTTCTAACTCATGAGTATATATACTGTCCGAATTCTTGCTTAAGCTAAATTATTCTCGCTTAAGCTAAATTATTCTCGCTTAAGCGAAAATGACTTTAAAATCAATGGCTTCCTGGATGAATCTAGCTTAAGTGAGATCATTCTAGCTTGGGCGAAATGTTTTAGGATTTACTCTTCTCTCTTAATTTATCTGAAATATATACAAAATGGGGATCAAATGATTTCCTTTTAATCAACAACTCAGAAACATGTGATTTTTTTTCATCTTTCTTAGATTGGGGAAAATTGATACAAATGTATACAAGTTAAAACAGAAGTGCCAAAATTCCATGTGAAAATTTACTACTTTTTTTGCACTTATCAATCACGCAGGAAGGGGTAATTGATTATCCGTAACTACACTCCAAACCAAATAATCAATTATAACTAATGATAATCAATTATTGCCAAATCGAACACATCCTGGATATGATTCAAGCGTTCAAACATACATCAACCCTAGATCACGTAGAAACATAGTTAACATATCATGCATTCAAGCGTTACATACCCATGTAAACATACTCAAACACATATAATACATCACTTGAATCAACCAGATCCAATCATTTACATGTTATACCCCAATAATAAGGTGCAAAAGAGTCTTCGATAAAAACACCGAATAGGTTTTTCAATCAGTCAAACTAACTAAGGATAATGCTTACTAATGAGAAGCAAGAAGATGAAAACTCTTCAAAACATAGATGTTGATGGGAGACTGTTATCTCCCAAACTAGACCTCTGATTGACGATCTGAACGGTCAGAATGAAGAAGCATACGTCTGGAAGCCACTGTAAAAAAATCAGCCCGATCCAACGATAAACAACTTCACAACTACGAAAACACCAGTGTAAGTTTTATGTTATGCGGGAATGACTTCTCTTCCTTTCTCTCTCACTTGGCCTTTCCCTCTCCTCAAATGACTCTAATGTGCCCTACTAATCTGACACATCTCCAGTAAAACAAAGTGAGACATAATGGTCTGCATTTTTTGGCCTATTCTCCACATAGGAAGGGAGCCTTATAACCCAACACATATATTTGTATGGAAATTCCCAAACATCATAAATTTTTCTCCCTTAACATCATAGCTTTTTCTCCCTTAGCATCAAACTCTTTGTTGGGATAACCCAATAAAACATACATATATAATACATTCATAGGAAAAACTCATCACAAATATTACATAAACTCTATGCCCATTCACACATAAACTCTTACCCAACAATAACCACAAATAATTATAATCATATACACTTATCAAAACAAGGATTATCAATCAAGATAATAAAAAATACATATAACATACAATCATAAAAAACAAAGGTATGCTTCCTCATACCTTGGCCAATTCTAAGGCTTTATCTATACTTCCAAAACACTACCAATCTTTCTTTGCACTAAGATTTTCTCGTTGCTCTTTCTCTTTTTCTCCCAAAACGTCAATCTCCTCACTTCCTCGGTTTTCTCTATTTGATTTAGAGTTTTCAGGGTTTCTAAACAAAAAAACATATCTTTCTCTATGTCTTAATATTTAAAAACAATCCAACTCTATCTCTAATATTTTCTCACTTATATACATTTTATTCTAATGTATTATAATGAGTCTATCAATAATATATTATTATTATTTATCCATAATATGTAACTATATATAATAATATCTCAATATATCATTTAAAATATCTACAATATCTAATAATAATAATAATATCTCTTTTAAATATCTAAACCCACCAAAATTATATCTCTTATTTTCTTTCAACTAGTTTTAAAATAACAACTAAATCTTCTAAAATATTTACATAATATCATTTTATTAAATATTCAGATTATTTAATTTGCATGTTTTTCCTTTCTACACCCCCTTAATTAATTTCTACACCAATTAAATAAAAGTAAAATACCTTTTTACCTCTAAGCAAAAATATAAAAAAATAAAAAAAATAACATAACAGTTATATTCTAACAAAAGTATACATTCAAGAACACTAATTTCCAGACAAAAACTCAAAGTCTCAAAATTACTTTATTTTTAAAACTCCTATTTTTATAAATCTTACAAACGTAATTAATAACTATGCTATAAAGATAAATCGGAAATAAAAATTGTGTAGAAATATGTCCTAAAAATAAGTATAAATGAAAAGATGCATGCAAATAGTTCATAACTTTTTAAATAAGACCTTGACTGATTTAAGTGATCCAATCATAAATAAGGAGAAACCTTCATATTACTCATGTATTACTGACTTAATATCTTTTTGATTTAAATTAGATTTTAGAAAATATTTTTGTTTTTAAAAATATCTTTTAGTTTTAGAAATTATTTATTATTTTAGAATTAAGAAATCAAGATTAAAATATTATAAATATTTGGTTTAAACCCTCCCTTAGTCCTCAAGTTTGTATGAAAATCTCAATTCGGTTTTCATCTGTTTCAATTGGGTCATATTTTTTGTAAAAATGAGCACATTGTACCTGTCAACACCCAATTTTGTCCGGGTAGTTTAAATACAATAAAAATGTGTGTCAAAGTTTGTGTCTTTTTTACCTTTATGTCCACTTTCATTTTATCTTCATTTTGGTTTCATTTTTCGTAATAAAAAATATAATAAATATTTTCTTTTTGATTTAATTTTATCTTTAATTCAATTTTCATTTTTATTTCACTTTCGTTTTCATTTTTGGTTTTATTCAACTTTAGTTTATTTTTCATTTTATTTATATAAAATCCCAAAATTTTAATATATTCAAAATACAAAAAAATCAAAATAACAAAAATGCAATAAAAATTAAAAAATAATAAAAATGATAAAATCAAAGAAGATTCCCACGGTTTGCAGTGGCTGTCTTACCCATTTGCTATTGCCTCCTACTTTGGCACTCACGTTCTCCATGTTAGCATCCATCACATGTTTGCTGCCCAGCTTTTCAAGAAGCGTGTCTTCACATCATGGCAGCCACCATTGGCTGCCTCCCATGCTTCAGCTTTCCAAAGGCAAGAAATATTTTCTATTCCTTCTCCCATGAGCTTTCGGGAATCTGGGCAGAAGCCACATGGGGCAAAGGTCCTTTACGAAAAGAGAGGAAAGGGCACCCGAGAGTGGGGGGTAGAAAGGAGAAGGGAGGCTACTAAAAAAAGGGGAGGGGGGATAGAAAAC
Source organism: Vigna hirtella (assembly GCA_027742795.1). Taxonomy (NCBI): domain Eukaryota; kingdom Viridiplantae; phylum Streptophyta; class Magnoliopsida; order Fabales; family Fabaceae; genus Vigna; species Vigna hirtella. Next base: position 10,757 of record JAHCHA010007029.1, read on the forward strand.
GGAAGAAGATAGCTACTGGAAGAGAGACCCGGAAGCTACTGAAAAAGCTTGAAAGAAAAGGGGAGGCTGAAAAAGAGCAAAGACGAGGAAACTACTCTGAGAAGTTACAGAAAGCTTCAAGAGGTGTGTGCTTAAACTGTGTTCATATGATGTTGAAAATGCATGTCTACGTACTTAAGCTACTGAAATGCATGGTTTTATATATTATTATTGAGTGCAATATCTACCAATTCTCGGTTCAATCACAACAAAAATACAAGGCCAAGGCCGAAACTTCTCGTCATTTATGCTTCCCTCCATTCATCTCTTTCAATATATTTCACTCATCACACGACCATTGTAACCACCATATTGGTAGCCAAGGCACAGTGCCACCCATATCCAGCCATCGTGAAGCTGAACGCAACCCATCATTCCACCACAACCATTTCACAATCTCAGACCAACCCACTTCACTATCATCGTCTACCTCTGACCTCACCACCTCCAGCACCGGACCTGCAAACAACCAAACCCGTGAACCACCACATCACCACCATTCAACCCAATCTCACCGTCCTCATCATCTCCTTCTACGTTCAACCTCCCTGCCACCACGACACACATCTTCTTCCTCTCCTCCAACCACGGCAGCTACCATCACCAGCCAACCTTCACCTCCCAACTTCATCTTCCCTTGTGCCCCAATCACGGTGAACAAAGCATGGCCACTGTAAGCCACCACCGCGAGTCACCACTGGACTGACCCCCCACCTCAGCTCATCTGCAACCCAAACCCACTCCGCCTTCACCTCACCACCGTAAGCCATCATCGTCTTCCCCGCTTTCGCTGCCTCAAACCACTTCCACCATCTTCATATTCACTTCATCACCTTCAACTGCCGCAAGCCACCGTGAAGCTTCCATCACGCACCACCACGTTAAAACTCTGCTCATGTAGCAGTCTCCATCGCAGCCTCATCCACCGCCACACAAACTCACCATTTCCTCCTCAATATATGCTTCTTCGTAACCCCATTCTCTTCCGCCATCTTCATCCCTTACCACGCGTCACTGCACCACCACCAACCATCACCAATCTTCATTTTCATCTTTCCCTCATCTTCACCCGCGAACCCGCTGCCACCACTGCTGCTGCTACTCCGAAGTTGTTGTCGTTCTCATCCTCATCTCTGCATGCAACCGCCGCTGTCATCACCACTCTAAAGCCGCCACCTTCTTCAACTTCGCTGCTGCGTCGCGCTGTCGCTGCCGGCTTCCTCGCCACAACCGCATCGACGAAACTCCTGCCGCTGCCTCCGCTCAACCCCACTCTCGCGCCACCGAGAGTGCATGCAATCATTCCATCCGCGCTTCTCCATCCATATCGCGCCACCAGCAGCGCCAGTCGCCGTGAATCTCTCCACTATGGCCACTCCACCGTCGTACCACCTTAGTTTCGATCCTCACTCGCTCCGCTTCAGGCGCCATAGCTGCTGTCGCGTCGCCGCGGACTCCGCATCTCATCACCGTAACTCGCCCATTTCTCTCCGTCGCATCGTCACCCAAACCTTCACAGAGCCACCGCGAACCGTTGTCGCCCGCCACCAAGTTGACCACCACCACCACCTCTGAACCTAGCCGCCGGGGATGAAGAAAGAAAATGTCCTTGGCTGTTGGCTGATCTGAGAATGAGAAGAAATGTTTCTCCAGAATGAGAGAAAGGTGTTGGACCGGCAAAGAGAAGGAAAGGGCTTGGCCCGCTACAATTGAAGAAAGCCAAGGATTTGGGCCTTGGGTCATTTCCTTTCTTACACCCGAATCTTCCATACACACCCCTGATAGTTGGCAGAGAATTCTCCCTCTGTTTAGCCCATTTCATTGCATAATAAAAATTAAAAAAATTAAAGACATAAAATCATAAAATCCAAAAATAGTTTTTCAAGCTTTTATTGTTTGTTTCTAAAAATAAAATAAAAATATAAAAATTACAAAAATATGTCTTTAGAATTTTTATTGTTTTGTTTTGCTTTCAGAAAAAGAAGAGAAAAATATAAAAATATAAAATTGCAAAAAAAACAGGTGTTAGCTTTTGAACTTATCTTTCTTCATCAAATTATATCAAAAATACCAAAAATACAAAATATTCAAAAATCTCAAAAATATGAAATCATCAATCAAAGAACCTGAGCCAGAACTACGTAAGCCTTGATTCTCCACCAAAAGTGGAGATACGTAGGACCAAGGCAATGCCTTGTCAGGTTCATTCCTCCCAAAAATCTAAATTTTCCCTTAATATCCAAATTAAATCAAAAACCAATTTCTAAGAAGATTTCCAAGAAGAATTCAAATAGAGTTGTATGAAGAACTACGTAACCCTGATTTCTCATGATGAATGAGAATACGTAGGAGCAAGGTTCATCCTTGTCGGGCTCCCTAAAAACAAAAAACATTTTTGTTTCATCTGAATTTGTCTTGTACGATTGTTTCAATTTGTCTTGTACTGTTATTTTCGGGGAAAATAACCATTTCTGAAAACCACATCAAACTTTGCACGTTTAGTTAAAGGTATTGTCTTCGGACAGGCGTTGTAGGGTGCTAATACCTTCCCTACACGTAACCGACTCCCGAGCCCAAATCTCTGATTTTGCAGACCATGCCTTACTTTTATGGTTTTTCTGTAGTTTTCCAGAATAAACTACGGTGGCGACTCCAAACTCTGATTTTTCAAACTAAACTTATTTTTAAGAGTCTCGCCGACCTCCCGTCGCGATCCCGGTTGCGACAGTACCCTAACCGTTAAGTGGTGTGAAACAGTGTTAAGTAAAAACCACGTGGTGCACAAAAAATGTGGTGATGTGTATTGATGACTTACGTGGGCTGTTTTGATTAAATAAATAGTGCTGATGTGGCATAAGTACCCTTTATTTAGTTTAGGTATATCAGAATTAGGGATTTAAAATTGGAATTGGGGATTTGATTTCGTTGTTGCGAGACGAAGTGGAGGACGATCAAGAACTCCAATCTTGGAGAAGACGAAGACAATCCAGCCGATAGTTGACGCGAACTAAGGTAAGGTATTTCGTTTCGTCTTTGGTTTTCTGTTTGAACGCATAAATGGATTTTTTCTTTTACGAACATGTGCGTCTTCAACAAATGGGTTTTTGTCTTGGTCTGTAACAATTTTTATAATGATTTGTGGTCCCCATTTTTCATGTTGAATTGTTACATTGTAGTTTATTCATTGTGGTCCCGAATTTTGTTTGTTGATTTGTTTATCAGCTTTTGTGGTCCCCTGTGTGTGAGTGTTCCGTTAGTGGGGATGTTACTTTGTTCCCTATCCCCCTGTCTGTGTCAGTGTGAGTGTTTAGTTAGTGAGTGAGTGTTCCCGTAGTGGTAGGACTGTAATATTCGAAAGATTTGTTAACCCCCATAATGTACAGGTTATAAAAGCAACTTGTTCATATGGATGATGAACGTATTAAGGTGGTGGTCCACCATTGTGGAGATTTTGTCAGTGATGATAATGGACAGTTAAAATTTGAAGGAGAGAGAGCAGAATGGTCTTGTGATCCAGACTTGTGGAACTATTTTGGCATAGTAGCCTCAGTCAAAGAATTTGGTCATATGGACATCAAAGAATTATGGTACGGTCTAGGAGGTCAGTTTGTGGACCCAGATAGGTTAGAATTATTAACTGATGATAGGGGTGCCATGCACATGTTGAACATTGCTAGGTGAAATGATGAAGTTCATTTGTATGTGGTTCATAATATGATGGAACCGAAAATAATAGAAATGATTGATTGGGTTGGTAGTGAAATTGATGATGAAGGTGATGTTGCAACACAAGTGGAGGAGGTTCAGGTTGTTGGTGATGGTCAACTTGGAACAGAAATGGTGGAGGGTGAGGGGGATGCCCATGAGGGTGATGGTGAGGTCCATACTGAAGTTGGAACAGAAATGGTGGAGGGTGAGGGGGATGCCCATGAGGGTGATGGTCAGGATCATACTGCAGTAGGAACAAAAATGGTTGAGGGTTAGGGTGATGCCCATGAGGGTGAAGGTGATGGGTATCAGGGTGATGTTGAGGATCATAGTGATGTTAGTACAAAAATGGTTGAGGGTGAGGGTGATGCTGTAACACCCTAAATAATTTAAAGGTATTACTAGTAATAGAACTAAATGAATTAGATATCTGATATAAATAACCACACTTTATTTCAAATCAACCAAAGCAAAATTCCAAACTTACAAATTTTAAACATTATAATATTCATCAATCAACATAGATTCGAAATTAAACTTACAAATTTTACACAACATATTTTTCCAATACAAATTTATTCCTTTTACAAAAATCCCTGACGTTTTTCCCAGCATGTCTCTCATCATCTCTAAGCTTTATCAACCACATCTGCAACATTATCTGCTCACGTATAACATGAGTTATACGATCATAGCACAAACAAATAAGAGTAAGCTAACCATAACAATCATTAAACTTATTTATAATATACAATTTCATCATATATTAACACAATTATCCCAATATCATTAATTCATTTTTCCTTAACTCCTTCAAAATCATCCTTCCCGTTTTCATAAATCTAACGAGTATACTATGCTTACTCATGAAGCCTTATGGTCAGACCGCTCTCTGCCTGCTTCCTTAAACCTTACCCATATACTCTGTTTTACTTTCCGAAGCCTCATGGTCAGACCGCCCTCTGCCTGCTTCTATAAGATTTATGAGCAATATGTTTATGTCAAAGCCTTATGGTCAGACCGCTCTCTGCCTGCTTCCATAAACCTCATGTCTTACATCAAGGTCTCCTGATATAAACCAAATATACTACTCCCGGTAGTCAACATCATTTCATAATTAATAATTTATTTTATTTACCTCAACATTTCCAACCTCAATAAATCATATCTTTTCATCCACCTAACTCAATTTTTGTTCATTCTCTGATCATAATTTGATAATAGCCCATTTTAGTATTAATATTAAAAATAAAATAAACCTATTATCAGATATCATACTCTTATTAAAGTCTAGTCTTTCCCATAACAAGTATAAACTCCACATAATTTCCACCAATCAAAAATTATAGATCAGCCAAAATACATCAACATGTATTAGGAACTACTTATCTAAATTTTAGGTTAATCTAATGGTTAACTAGGTAGAGATTAAAATTTATACAATTTGAAAACACAATTCAATTGGGTTGTTGACTCTATCAAAATTTGAAGAATTAATTTCTTCAAGTTCAGATATCTAGTTACAAGTTTGAGTAGTCAAAATATAATAATATATTTCTGAATCAAAAAAAAAATTCAATTTAATTTATCGGTAAGAGGAGGGAGAATTTAGATTTTCTTGATATAAGTTGGAGATAGAAATAAAGTGATGATCATTCTACCCAAAATTATAATATTATTTCCTCTAAGTAAAATTGTCAAATTAAAGATCCTAACAGTTAAAGTTAATTTCGATGTCTTATAAACTGTATAATAAATTTCTAGATTGATTTAACGCTAGACTAATTAGCAATTAAAGTTTTACTAAGAGATAAAAAAAATAAAAGAAATGATCAAGGTTGTAAATTTCATCATTTGATTAAGTATTTACTCCCAAAATCTTATAATTTTACTTATTCAATATAATAAAATGTATTCATCACAGATTCCATATAACATGAATGTATCGGAAAATAAATTAATAATAATAAAATATCATAATGTAAACATTTTGGGTAACTAAGAAATTGAATCTCGCATAGCCGGTTAGACAACTTCTTATCCTTCCAAGAATTTAAGAGAAAAATAAACAGAATAAAAGTCTTGTGGAAACAAGAAGTTGAATCTGGCATAGCCGGTTAGACAACTTCTAATCCTTCCAAAAAATACAAGAGAATATAAACATAATAAAACTGCTGGGGAAACAAGAAGTTGAATCTGGCAGAGCCGGTTAGACAACTTCTAATCCTTCCAGAAAATATAAGAGAATATAAACATAATAAAACTGCTGGGGAAACAAGAAGTTGAATCTGGCAGAGCCGGTTAGACAACTTCTAATCCTTCCAGAAAATATAAGAGAATATAAACATAATAAAACTGTTGGGGAAACAAGAAGTTTAATCTGGCAGAGCCAGTTAGACAACTTCTAATCCTTCCAAAAATACAATAAAAATAAATAAGGAAAGCAATAAAAAGTTTGGGGAAACAAGAAGTTGAATCTGGCAGAGCCGGTTAGACAACTTCTAATCCATCCAAAAATACAAAAAGAAACAACTAATAACATACAAATGGCATGACATAATCAACATCACATTTTACAACTAATACACTTGGATCTCATCACAGAAGCATATCTTCATTCAAAATTCAAGATCATACAGAAACAAGATACTTCATATTCAATATTTAAAATCATACAAAAGCAAAACATTACATATTCAAGACTTAAGGTAATACAAAACAAAAGACTCAAGGGTAGCTTCTCAAACATTTATTCCAAACTTGATCCCCTCCTTAGAAATCGTTCCCCGAAAATTTCCAGAATGTCCCCTTTGCAACTAAAAATTCCTCGCACTCTCTTCTCTCAAAATTTCTCTAAGTATTTGGTGTAAATTTTCAGCCTTCACCCCTTGGCTATTTATAACCAAAAATTGTACTATTCATTTTTACTATTCATTTTTCTATTCATTTTACTATTACAAAAATAATTTTTTATTCACAATTTGGTGGATTCTGATCTCTTATGACTCAAGGCAACGTGGAATACTTATCCCTTCCATTTTTTTTATTATTCACTTTTTACTATTCATTTTTTTTTAATAATCTAGTATATGAATTACAAATATTTTCAAAGGTCTTACAATCTCCCTAACAACAAAAATTTTTGCTCTCGAAAATTATCTATTTAACAAAAGAGATATGGATATTCTTTTATCATAAATTCTTCTAATTCCCAAGTCATTTCCTGTGTGTCTTCATTCCAAAGTACATTTTGATGATGTTGGTAAATGTGTTACAAAGTTCATCGAAATACTGTCCCACTTCCATTGAGGAATGTCTAGCTGTTGTAACATCCCTCCTGGTTTTTTATGCTCCACTTTTGCCTTTTGACACACCAAGCAAGCTGCTACAAACTCTGCCACATCCCTCTTCATCCCATTCCACCAAAATGACTCCTTCAGGTCCTTATACATCTTAGTCATACCTGGATGTATGCTAAGACAAATTTTATGACCTTTTTCCAAAATTAGACGCTTCAACATAGTCTTTGCAAGTATACACACTCTGTTCTTATATCGAAGAATGCCATCTTTACTTAGAACGAACTCCTTGGCTTGATCAGTGCCCAACAACCTGATCTTTTGCTGCAACTCTTGATCCATTAACTGCTCAACCTTTACTTGTTCTAAGAAGTCACTAGTGATTATCAAATGACCACACTATATATGATCTGGGGTCAACTGTAACCCCAAGTTCATATCACGTAACTTTTCTATCAGTTCTAATTCCTTCATCATCAGTGTTGTTATCTGCGCATGTCTCCTACTCAATGCATCTGCCACCACATTGGCTTTTCCTGGGTGATATAAAAGTTCGAAGTCATAGTCTTTCATATATTTCATCCATCTTTTTTACCAGCAAGACAGGAGCTCCCCATTGAGACGCACTTGGACGGATAAACTTCTTCTCCAAGAGATCTTCGATTTGCTTTTTCAACTCCGTTAGTTCGGCAGGAGCCATTCTGTATGGAGCCATAGACACTGGGCCAGCTCCTGCCACTAGATTTATTGTGAAATCCATCTCTCGACTAGGGGGTAAGCCTGGTACTTCTTCTGGAAAAACATCAACAAATTCTTCTACCACTGGTATCCCGATGATTTGTTCTTCAGTAGTCTCTCTTTTCTCCTGAGCTAACATTACATAACAAGTAGCTCCATCTTTGATATCCTTCGAAACGACTCGAGTTGGGCTTAGTTCTAAATCATTCAAATTTAGAAACTCTATCTTTTGTTTCCCGCAGTCAATAAGAACGTGATTGGCTGTCAACCAATCCATTCCTAAAATAATGTTTAGATTTTGAAGGGGTAAGCAGATCAAGTTCACTTTGAACTTGCGTCCTGCAATTTGGATCGGGCATCCGACACAAATTGAACTGGTCGTAATTGGTCCCGATGGTGGTGTAGAAACTACTAATTCACACCCTAGATCACACATTGGTAATCCGAGTCTTTTCAAACATGCTAGGGATATAAAAGAGTGTGTGGCTCCAGAATCAAACAAAACATATACATATTCTTCTAGCAACATACATGTGTGAGATTAATGTACCTGGCTTAGTAGCCTCTTCCGCCGACATTGCAAACACTCTTCCTGTTGCCCGAGGTTTTATTTCAGCAGAATCTTGTTGTTGTGGTTCACACACTTTCTTTTTCCTTGGACAAACATTAGCAAAGTTTCCCGGATCATTGTAGATGAAACATCTCTTCCCTTCAACTCTTTGTCCAATAAGTTTAGGGTAGTCACTTTTGAAATGTGCTCCTCCACACTCAAAACACTTCACTGTTCCTCGATAGGAAAGTTGTGGTCTTTCATAAGGATTTTTGTTGAATTTCATTGAAGATTCTCCCTTTGAAGGTCTAGAAACCCTATTCGGATCAACCTCCAACAATTTTATCATTCTGACGAGGGCGGGGAGTGATCGCTGGTGCAAAGCGTCACGGACAATGAGTGGCTCCTGGCAGGCTTCCAGTGGAAGGGGTACATGGACGAATCAGACATACACCGGAATGAGAGGGATCTGGAGACTGTATAGATATGGGACTATACAGTTGAAAGATAGCTTAAAGGAATTGATTTGGCTACTCATATCACCAAAATGCATTTGCTTTTCGGTAGCCTGACCCATAAGAACTCCATGGTTAAGCGTGCTTAGCCTGGAGCAATTTAGGGATGGGTGACCTTCTGGGAAGTTTTCTCAGAAAGTGTGCGAGTGAGGACAAAGCACACTGGAAAACCAAGTGGTATGAGTGGCTATCAGAGAACTTGATTAGTGGATCAGATAGTGAGGACAATGATGGGTCCACTAAGATAAGGTTTCCCACTTTTAGTATGCCTAAAAATTTGGAAAATTATAAATGGGAAGTAGGACTTATGCACTAAGTAATGGGAGAAGTTTAAAATTTATTAAGAATGACAAGAAAAGGATTTCTGTGAAGTGCTTGGGTGGAAGAGGAAATTGTAAATGGTATGCATATTGTTCCTTTAGGACTGATGTCAATGCATGGCAACTAAGAAAAGTGTTTGATGTTCACAGCTGTAGTAGAGATTTCAATGTAAAGTTGATGACTTCAAAGTGGTTGAGTCAAAGGACGGAGAAAACTGTGAGAGAAAACCCTACAATGAAGGTCATGGACATTAGGGACAAAGTCACTAGGAAATGGAATGTAGGAATTTCAAGAAATATGGATTTTAGGGCAAGAGCAATGGCAAAAGATAAGGTTGAAGGGTCATTCAAAGATCAATATACAAGACTTCATGATTATGGTCATGAGCTGCTGAAAACAAATCCAGGTACAACAGTACAAATTAAAGTTGATAACATTAATGGTGAGGTCATATTCCAAAGATTTTATGCATGCTTGAAGGCATGCAAGGATAGCTTCATTTGTTGTAGACCTATTATTGGCTTGGATGGATGCTTTTTGAAAGGTAAGTATGGAGGGGAGTTACTAACAGCAGTGGGAAGAGATGAAATTGGCCAAATGTTGCCCATAGCATATGCTGTTGTTGAGGTAGAAAACAAAGACTCCTGGTGGGGCAGCTGTATGTGCAGGATTCACATTTATTTCAAACCAACAAAATGTCAGTCAATGTTCAATATGTTGTACATATAACTGAATATATTTATTAAACAAATGTTAAGTAAAATATCTTCAATATGTCAGAGTCTTTTGCCAGCTATCCAAGATCTTATACCTGGTGTAGAACAAAGATTTTGTGTTAGGCATTTATATTCAAACTTCAGAAAAACATTTCCTGGAAAAAACCTTAAACATCTCATGTGGAGGGCAGCAACAGCCACACACCCACAACAATGGGAGGCTGAAATGAGGAATATTAAAGACATCAATTTAGACGCATTTAAATATCTCCTTGTCATCCCACCTAGGTATGTATTAAGTCTTATAATTATTTAAATATTTGCTTGCCATGACACATACTTGACTACTTATATTCATTTATCCCAAGTTTTGGTCAAGATCTAGATTCACCTCTAGATCACAATGTGACACTCTTGTCAACAACATGTGTGAGGGCTTTAATAGTGTGCTAGTTGATAGTAGGTCTAAGCCTATTATTAGCATGTTAGAAGACATAAGGGTTTACATAATGAAGAGATGGGCTGCCAACAGGACAAAGATGACATCATATCAAGGTTCAATCTGTCCCAAGGTTTTTAACAGATTTCAGAATGAGTCCTGGTTAACTAGATATTGGTTACCAAGGTAACTTTTATGATGTGTGTTTCCTTTCATGTTAAGTAAATTTCCAATTATATTGATCCATCTAATTGTGTTCTGAATTGTGTATTACATACAAGTGGTCAAGAGAAAAATTATTTGAAGTGAAACATCTTTCACAATTTGTTGAGCATTTTGTTGTGAATGTTGACAACATGAACTGCACATGTAGAAAATGGGCAATTACTGGCATTCTGTATACTCATGCCATCACTGCAATGAAATTTTTGAATATAAATGCAGAAGAATACATTGGGCACTGGTTTAGAAATTCTACCTATGAAGAGACTTACAACACAATAATTAACCCTATCAATGAACAACATGTCTGGGATGTTACACCCTATTCAGATATATTACCATCAAAGAAGAGGGTAATGCCAGGAAGGCCCAAGAAGAAACGAAGATTAGAGGATTGGGAGTTGAAGAAGAATAACAGTGAATTAAGAAAGGGTGGGCAGAAGAAAAGATGTGCCATCTGCAAAGAACTTGGACACAACAGAAAAGGTTGTCCACAAAGACCTCCAACAGTAGAGGTTCCTACTGCCCAATCTGTAGAAGTCACCCAACCTCCACCAACAAATGTTCCAATAACTCAAGAGTCACCAAACAACTATGCCTTTATCTGATGAATGATGTGATGAATGATCTAATGTACTGAACTTATTTATATTTTGTATTTTGGATGAATGATGTATTTTGGATATGTAAGACAATGTTGTTATCATTTTGAACAGGTTTTGTTATGATGTAAGACAATGTTTGTGGTTATGAGAAAGTGATTATTGCCCAATTTCGTTATCACTCATCAACTTTATTGGTCATTGCTTTATGATGTTTCTCATTATTCCACTTAGTCATGATTTTGCTTTATGATTATTCCACTTAAAGTAACAATATAATTAAATGAAATTAAATCACACACATTATCACTGTAATAACTCACCTTCATTAATAAAACAGACATTACATATAAGCCAAGTTTCAAGTCTGATCACAGATGACACAACATCAACCAACTTTCACCAACATTGTTAATACAATTACATTCAAAACAAATATGACAAAGATCATCCCCACTAACAATTTCAACCACTTATCCAACTTAACTAAACTTTTCTCTATAAAACCCAGTCTGATCTTTTCACCATATGTTTCTTCCATCTCCAACACACTGTCTTCCATGCTCATCACACCCACTTCTTCATTTCTTACACTACCAATCCTTTCTTCTACATTCAACCCATTTCCTTCATTTCCTTCTTCAATGCACCATTCAAAGAAGTTGCAACCAACAAATTCTCCACTCCCACCCTGTTCAAAAACAACACACACTCCTTCGTCAAAACCCAAATAAATAGACATAGATTTATGGTTATATCAAACTCACCTTGAAGTTAGGGCAACCCCAGAATTTTTTCCCCTTGTTTTTAGGGGTTCTCGCAATACGGAACACTGCATTACGACCACAGAAGCATGTTGGTTTTCCACCCAACCTCCTAACACTGTCACTACTGTGTTGCATGGCCAAACCCAAACACTTGCAAGAGGAAGATGAACGAGACATCCTTACCACCACCTCAACACCATAGTGCTTGCCGAAGACATAAGACAGCAGGTGTGCTTCGCCGAAAGACGAAAGACGTTCCTCCTCTTCTTCCCCAACACGAAAATATACTTTGGATGAGAGGGGATGCCCTTAAATGTTAGGGCTTGGTACGCCACTTGGATAAAACACAAGACACGCTCAATTTTAGTGCACAATGCCACGTCGCTAAATGAAAACATACAGTTCATATCAATTTAACGCCGTTTCACACCACTTAACAGTTAGAGTACAATGTGCTCATTTTTACATAAAATGTGACCCAATTGAGACAGATGAAAAAACGATGACCGAATTGGAATTTCCATACAAACTTGAGGACCAAGGGAGGGTTTAAACCTAAATATTTTTATATTTTATATTCTGTTACATTTTGTTATATATATATATATATATATATATATATATGAACAAAATAAAATAATTAGTTTCTTCCTATAACATATCTTTTTTATCTATTATATATTTCATATCTATCATATTTTTATAGTTGCTAAAAATTCCCAACACCCATAATATTCCATATTATAATTATATGATCCTAATATTTTATATTGTAATTATATGAATCTTAAAGTTTTATAAGTCTACATCGCAATTAAGTTCACCTCAAACTTTTCATATCGAAATAGCATAATTAAATGAATGTATATTATAATAGATTTTAAAAAAAATTAACAAAATAAGAAAATAATATTAATATATATTTTTGTTTTAGTATACTACAAAAATATATTTATATACTTAATTAGTAATTTTGACTCTATATTTACACTATAAGAAAATGTTGTTTTAGAAACTAAATTATTGGTAAGTAAAATGATAAAATTAGTCACTAATTGAATTAATGGCCAATTTAAAGTTGTCATAAGTAGCTAAAACATTAATGACTATGATAACTACCAATTTTTAGTTTCTAATTTATAAATTAATTTAGTAACTAAATATATAAAACCAATTTAGCAACCAATTATTTTAAACCCAACTTAGCAACCAAATATATAAAAATTAATTTAATGATCATTTTAAATAGAAACAAATTTAATGACTATATATATATATATATATATATATATATTATATAAAATCTAATTTAGTGAACATATTATTTAGAAAACAATTTAATGATAAGAAAAATATAAAAATCAAAAGATATTTCTTGGTCTTTAAATAATGAAACATTGTTTTTAAATATTTTTCACTTCTTTATTTGTCTACAAAATCTTTCATATTTTATATATATTTGTAAATTTGATTTCATTAATGTTAAAAGAGATTATCAATAACTAAAATTTATTTTTAATATAATTTGAATTATTGATTACAATATTTAACAATAAATTCATGAATTTTCTTTATAGAGTATATATTTTTCTCACATTAAATTAAATTCATATTTTAATGTTGTGAAAATATGAATATTTAACTTATATATGAATCAAATAGTAATATATTTAGAAACATTGACGGTCCGCCTCTAATACCAAGTACATGTAAGAGGTTTATGCTTTCTCAAATTTTCCCGTCAAAAATATTTCACATGCGAACAAATAGATTAACGAAATTCTTTCAGTCATTAAAAAATAATAATTAGAGAACACGTACATAATAGGCTTACTTGCATTTTTATTATATTATTTAATTTCATTAAGTTAATTTCTATCTATATATAAAGGAATTTTTTTGTTTAAATTTGTTTTTTAAATTTTATCCTTTAAATAAAAATAGTTAAATTAAATTAACTGTTTTACAGATTTGTTGTGTTTAAGTGATTGTTTTTTATTTGATTGTTTTTTTTTCAAATTTAACAATTTTTAATTAAAAAATTATCTACAAAATAAATAAAATCTACTTACAATAAAATTAAAAAAACTATTCATATTTAATTTTATAATTATACTATAATATATAAATATATATCAATTTTTTGTTGTGTATATAATTTTTATTCTTATTTTACTTGTAACCGAACTTTTAATTATTTTAAAATATTTTGAATAAAATTATCACATGTTTTTTCTTTTAATATTTGTAGTTTTTACCGTTAATTTTTTTTTATCTTATATATTAACTTAATCAATTTAAATATATTCTTAACGTAAAATATAACAAAAGTATTTAAAAAATATGAATACATGGTTGTATTTATGCTAGTTATAATAATAATAATAATAACAATAATTCATTATTCTGTCTTCTGTGTTCACACTTACGCTCCTTCCTGATCTTTCGGTGTTTGGCTCTTCTTCTAGTCACTAGTGTTCTAATCACCAAAGTGTTTGCTACCGACTGGGTTTGACCTGCAGATAACATTCTCACGCTCAAGTCAGATATGTTTCTCAAGAAGATCTACATGATTATCAGCGAAAACTGTGTTTACCTGAGTATTAATTTTATATTTATAGGCTTCTAGCCCACAGAATCTATTAATCACCCATTAATACAATATATTTTTAGGTTATATAATCTCTTAACTGATTAATTAACCATTAATGTTTTCCAACCTGTCTGCTAAGCCTGGCTCCGTTCAACCAGTCGGTTAATGGCTTCTATTGCCGGTCCGTTGCCTGTTAACTTCTCCTAGGCTGATCGTCACTACCTATAGTACAATTTGCAAACACATTAATTTTAAATTTAATATATTTATTTATTTGTTGTGTTGTTTTATTTAAATTTGATACCGAGTTTAAGAGATTAAAATCTAAGATAAAAGAACTAAAGTTATTAATTAGAAATGAAAGAAATAAAATGCGAAAAAGTAAAAATAAAAAATGAAAATTATAAAATATAAATGAAAGTACTAATATAAGTAAATGTCCAACAATTTCTGCCATGTACATACCTTTGAAAGTTCTGAAAGTACTAACATAAGTAAATGTTTCAAATAGGCGAAATCAAGCTTGAAAAATAGTCAAAGGAGAGGATGTCACCGTCAAAGACGGGAGTCTCAATGTGGAAAGGCTGAGTACGTTCTACTTTATTATCCTTCAAATTAAAGATAATATAATTGCACATAAGATGAGCAACAACATATCACCAGACACGGTAAAAAATACCGGCATCCTTAAACTAGCGATCGAGAGACGTTCGAAACTTATACTCAGCAACCGAATCCAAGATGTTTCATCTCGAACGTCCTTCAATACCAAAACAACAAAGTATTTCGGTGCTTTTCATACCCAAAAATATTGAAACGGGAGTGATGCATGCAAAGCAAACCATTACTGGTACCGACTAAATTATTATCTAAATTATAAAGGGGAAGTGGTACCGGCGACTATTATTATGAAAATACGGTGCAGGGTTTTGGATTAAACAAGGTATAGAGCAGAATGAAACTAAGAACGATGACCCCTCAATCCTGCGTCTCCATATTAAGAGCATCTTTTCAAGGTGCAATTTCACGAAGTAGGGGTTAAAGATAAGAAAATTCCATGTCTTATAAACGCACCTGAATCGCATGAGACTCGTCGTAGGAAGCCATAACAGAATTTCCAGTACGAGGTCATCAGGGATGATTCCAGTCCAAGAAATCCACGTCGCCATCTTCCTTCCAAAAACCCTAGCCATCCTCCCTCTACTGTTATGTTTATCTTTTAAGGAATATGTTTTTCTAACACTTTCTTTTTTATAACTTTTTTATAATTATTTACGTGATAGTTTGTCAGTTTCAAATATATATCAAAGAAACAGTAATACATAATCTGTTGTAAAAAAAGTTGTTAAAAGAAATTATAAACATATCATGATACATCTTTTAAATATTTTTATTGTTACTTAATTATTCCGTACACATATATTTATTTTAGTATAATAAATAAAAAAACTACAATCTTTTAATACAACTGAATTTGATTTTTAGTGATTTTCATTTGATTTCTTAATGTAAACGAAAATTAATGTTATTATGCAAATAATTTTTAAATATCCTTTATTTCTTTATTCTTTACTTTGTAAAATTTAAAATTCGTAATAATGTTCTTAATGTAAAGAGGAAATTCTCAAATCAATAATTTTAGAAAGAAAAAATGTTCGGATTAATAATTTTCTGATTCTATTTTCAAAAGAAAAAAATCATGTAAAGTCATTTGACAACTATTTTTAATTTATTCACGTGTGATTGTTCATTGACTATTTTATAAAATGCAATAAAGAGTAAAGAATGCACTCTTAGCTTGATTTAACCTATAAATAGGAGGAATCTTTCAACTCACTCATATCTTAATATCTTTTTTTATTTAAATTAGTTTTAAGAAATAATTTTCTTTTTAAAAATGTTTTTCAGATTTAGAAATTAATTATTTTTGTAGAGTTAGGAAATCAAGATATTGTAAATATTTTATATTTTACATTATGTTACATTTTGATATATATATATATATATATATATATATATATATATGAATAAAATAAAATAACAAATTTCTTCCTATAACATATCATTTTTATCTATCATATATTTCATATCTCTCATATGTTCATATTTCCTAAAAATTCTCAACACCCATAATATTCCATATTGTAATCATATGATTCCTAATATTTCATATTGTAATTATATAAATCTTAAAAGTCTACATTTCAATTAAATCTGCATCAAACTTTGCATATCAAAATGTGGACGGGGACTTAAGTGAATGTATATTATAATAGATTTTTAAAATAATTAACAAAATGAAAAATTGTATTAATAATATATATTTTTGTTTTCTTATACTACAATAATATATTTATATGTTTAATTAATTTTGTTTCTATATTTAG
>JAHCHA010007030.1:1077-11992 GCA_027742795.1 Vigna hirtella
ATGCAAGGTAAACACACACGATTCACTCGCATAGTCTGCTGGCACTCTCCAACACTATGCAAGGTAACCACACAATACTCACAAAACCACTTTCATCCATCTCTCCCCCAAGATGTCCGAATCATACTCAATTTCATCAATTTACATTTACAATCAGATCATTACAGTAATTTATCATATTTCTCACTCATTCACACACTTTCACTTATATCACTTCCCATAGACAACATAATTTGTAGAACACTATTCCGCCGAACACTATTCACCCAAACACTATTCACCCAAACACTATTCATCCAAACACTATTCATCCAAACACTATTCATACGAACACTATTCATCCAAACACTATTCATCCAAACACTATTCATCCAAACACTTGTGGAACGAACGTCACTAGACGAACGTCATTTTCCAAACATTAAACCGAACCCTACTTTGAACGTACGTCAACACCAGGACGAACACTATTTGGACGAACGTCGTCTAATTAAACTGGACGAACGTTGTCTAACGATAGCTCTACTGCGAACGATATACCATTTGGACGAACGCTAGAAGATCATGTACTATTGAGCCGAACGCTTAAAACTTTACAACACATAGGGCGAATCAAACTTAGGCCGAACGCTCAAAACCGAACCTCGTATTAAATTCCATACTGTTTGGACGAACGCTCACAGATCCAATCTCGCCAAGACCGAACGCTCAACACCATGACCGAACGCTCACAATTAAGCCAAAACCCAACGTTCACAACCATGACCGAACGCTCATAATTAAAATCGAGTCAAGACCGAACGCTCACAACAATGACCGAACGCTCACAATTAAACCAAAACCGAACGCTCAACACCATGACCGAACGCTCACAATGCCAGATACTTTCTCAAAACCGAACGCTCCAGATCTTAACTTCAGACAATCCAATAAAAACCGAACGCTCAAGATTCCAAACTTTAAGACTGTTGAATAAAATTCGAACGTTCAAGATTAGAATACTAAGTTATCAACGAACGCTTATATTCACTAATTCATCAATGACGAACGTTTAAGATTCAAACTTAGGACATTAAATTAAGGTCGAACGCTCAAGTCCATTTTACACTTAGACGAACGCTCAAAATCCATTACACGAAGAACGTTCTAAATCACTATCATAGCCTATTCAATAAAAACCGAACGCTACCACTCAGATTCAAAGACGAACGTTTTACTCATATGGCAGGACGAACGCTACACTTTAAGGACGAACGCCAACTCCCGTCAAATTGAAGACCGAACGCAACACTCAGGACGAACGCAAACACTCGTCAAACTGAAGACCGAACGCTCAGCGTATTTTAGCCGAGCCATGTGGACGAACGTTCTAATTTGAACGTTTCGAGCGAACGCTCAGAATAAAAGCCGAACGTTCAGAGTTTCACTATTTTGGACGAACGTTCAGAAAGATACCGAACGTTCAGAAATTTTGTCGAACGTCCAATTCTTAACAAATTGGACGAACGCTAACTGAAAACCATGGCTTTTGCACCAAAGTAGGCAAATATGCCTTCATTATTACCAAAATAGGCAAAATTTGACCGAAAGTGAAGTCGTGGGGGGCCAAAACGACTTCAAAAGAAGAAGTCGTGCCCCCTTGCACGACTTCACACTGTTCATAGGTACAGTGTTGAAGTCGTGCATCCCAAAAACGACTTCTGGATCCTGTAATCGATTACATTGATTTGGTAATCGATTACAGAGTGTTGAAACTTTCTGAAAAAATCGCCCGCCCTGCGCCCCTTTGTTGCGTCCGAGCGCGGACGATCTGTATGTGGACGAGCGTCCACTTCTCCTGCCGAGCGTCCACTTAGCGCATCTCGACGAGCGTCCTCTTAGCTAGATGGACGAACGTCCTCTTAGCTTTCTGGACGAGCGTTCTCTCTGCCTGGCTGGACGAGCGTTCTCTCTGCCTGGGTGGACGAGCGTCCTCTTCTGCCTGGGTGGACGAGCGTCCTCTTCTGCCTGGACGAGCGTCCGCTTCTGCCTTGCACCAAAACAACCTGGTAATCGATTACACATGTTTTGTAATCGATTACCAGTGCTTTTGGTGGCATACAAATTTGAAGTCGTGCAGGGTGGTCATGATTTCAACATTCTGTAATCGATTACCATTACATTGTAATCGATTACAAAGTCTTGAAGTCGTTTTTGGGGTGCACGACTTCAACATTGTTGCTATGAACAGTGTGAAGTCGTGCAGGAGGGGCACGACTTCTTCATTTGAAGTCGTTTGGGCCCCCCACGACTTCCCCATTTTCGTAAATTTGGTTGTATTTGCCCATTTTGGTAATATTATAGGCAAATATGCCTAGTTTGGTGCAAAACCCGAAAACCATAAATGGACAAACGTTCCTAGCTATTGTGGACGAACGTCCAATTTGAAACCAAATTGGACGAACGCTCGATAATTTGGACGAACGTCCAATTTGTAGCCAAATTGGACGAACACGCCTGCAGAATTTCAGAATTTACAGAAACCCAGAAACGAAACCAGAACTCAAATATTCATCCCATTCTTCCCAGATTTGCATCAAATACAACATATATCATCAATTAAACAAAAGATCTAGCTCCCCTTACCTCTTGAAGACTTCCTTTGTGAATCTTGAACCTAGAATTGCAAGTGTTTGGATCTCCTTCCAACTCCAAATCTCTTCACTTCTTCTCTCCCAGCAAGCCTTGCACTCCTCCAGATGCAGTACCGCACACCTTTCAATCTCCTCCAAGACTTGTAGCACCAAGGTCTTTTGCACTCCAACAGCAACTTCCCCTCACTCACGAAATTCAGCTAGGATTTTTCTCAGTGCAGAGCCCCTCACTCCTTTTATTTCTTACGTTTGCAGCATTGTGAGAATGGTGCCAAAACTTTGACTGCTGCCTCCCCCAAAACCCGGACGTTGCTCCCCCCTTTGCTGCTGTTTTTCAACACCTATGCTCCCCATTTTTCCAAATAAAACAAAACCTACCTCTCTTTATGCCAGCTACTGCTCTCTCTCCAGCATTAAATGCTTCTCCACCCCTTTTAGAATAACGGGGCCTTACATTCTCCCCAACATCAAAAATTTTCGTCCTCGAAAATTGAGCTTACCAGAACAAGTAAGTTTCTTTTATCTCGTCCTTTAACTCCCGGTAGAGTTCCCTGCTCTACCGTCCAAGATTTACACTTAGACAACTTGGCATACAATCTTCTTTTTCTCAATACTCAAAGTACTGCACTAAGGTAATCTTCATGCTCACGTGAAGGAGGTAAACCAGAAACGTCTCTACGAAACTCACTGCGAGGTTTACACTCCGTTTACACAACTTGCTTCTCTCTACGTTCGCTGCACCTTCTCTCTAAGGAACCACCGTTTCATCTCCTCCAATTCTGGGATCCGGCAGCGGAAGGACGAACGTAATCCAAGGCTTCCCGAAAAGCCGTTCGTTTCAGACTGAGCTGGTAAGTTTTTTCCCACTCTCTGGACGTTCGTTTTCCGCGTATGCAAAATCAATTCTGAGTTGTACGTTCGTTATTTTCTTAGAGTGGATAGGTTTTGATTTTTGGTATTGGGGTTCGTCTGAATAGTGGATTAACGAGCATTGGTGATAAGGAGTTGAGTGGAGAGCGTCTGTGTGCGTCTGTGAACGTTCGTTCATTTCCAGGTCAGGGAAGCTTATTTGATTTAATTCATGTGGTGTGCCTAGTATGAACGTTCGTTAATTTACTGCATGAAATTAATGCATGATGTATGATACGTATGAAATGTTTGAACGATCGTTATTTGATTCTATGAATATAATGCATGATATTGGATTTTCTGAATGTATGAACGTTCGTTATTATTGGTGAAATGAAACGTATGAAGATTGCATGATATTAGTCGTATGAAATCTGAGATTTTGGGGTGATTAGAACGAACGTAATTATGCAATTATGATGAGAAGTGAACTAAAAATGTAAATGAACTCCCCATGAAATTCACGTTCGTACTGGACGGTCATTGACCGTTCGGTTTTCCGTAGTAATATGTTTGAAATGTTGATTCGGTCATTTGGGCAAATTTGTGGTTGAGGACGAGCGTCCTCACTCTAAAATGTTCTATTTGAGCGTTCGTTCAAATTGACGTTCGGTCTTATACCGAGCGATCGTCCATAAATTAAACTAAACGTTCGTCCTAATCTTATATTGAACGTTCGTCCTAGTCTTATAATGAACGTTCGTCCAAATGGTGTTCGGTCTTAAACCGAACGCTCGTTCAAAATGGCGCTCGGTTCTGAACTGAGCGTTCGTCCAAATAGTGCTCCAAATTGAGCGTTCGTCCAAATGGCGCTCGGTTTTGAACTGAGCGTTCGTCCAAAAATGCTCCAAATTGAGCGTTCGTCCTATTTGTGCTCGGTTTTGATCTGAGCGGTCGTTCTAGTTGGTGCTCGGTCTCAAACTGAGCGTTCTTCCTAATTGTGCTCGTTCTGAACTTAGCGTTCGTCCTTTTGTGTGCTCGGTTTTAATGTGAGCGTTCGTTCAAATTGGGGTTCGGTATTATACCGAACGTTCGTTCAAAAGGGTGTTCGGTTCTATACCGAACGTTCGTCCTAAACAGGGGCTCGGTCTTAGATTGAGCGCTCGCTCAAAAATCGGTAGCGTTCGTTTTCTGATTCTTAACGAGCGTCCGTTCATTCAATTGAATTTTTCAGGTAAATAACGTTCGTCCAATGAACAGGGTACGTCATGGAAATTCTGCCGTTCGTGCTCTTATTCGAACGAGCGTCTTTTGGTCTTGCTCACAGCGTTCGTCCTTAGTCTTATTCGGGACAGAACGTTCGTTTTTGATGGTTTCCTTATAAATGATGAAAATGGATATGAATTGATGAGTAATGAATGATGAACACTATACGAGATGAAAATGAAAGTATGATGATTGAACGAGCGTTCCAGTCAGGGACGACTCATTGATGAATAGTAAATTTTGGAAAGTATTCGAAATGGAATGAAACTATGATTATTGAACGAGGGTTCCAGGTAGGAACGACTCAGATGAATGTTGAAATTCGTAAAGTATGACTGTGGGAAGTTAATGCTGGCTGTTCGATCCTGATATTCCGTGACTACTCGTCCTCACATAGAGGGGGTATGCCATGCGTGGGAATGGCAGGAGGTCCCCGTCACATAACAGTAATTTGGACGGAACCGTTACATAACAGTAATTTGGACGGAATGGACTAACCTCGGGTGGCAGCTGATGAGAATGCCAGTTACCACACCACCCGGGTGCGTGAACGCCTGTAACTACGCAGATTTCATACAGTCCGGACAGTCAGTCGTGTCGAGTCTTATTTTGTGCATGCGTTATAATGCCTTGATATGTGATGAGTTATGTAATGAATTGTATGACTGATGCATGAGTTAAATTAAGTAAGCTTACCCTTTCGTTTTCTTGTGTTGTCTATTGTCCTTGTACGTCCGTCTTGTCATTGCAATGATCATCCGTGTGGATGTGAGCAGAGGGAGACGAGCGTTTGGAAGAGGCGCTGAATGAAGAGAACCTGGTTGATGTCGAAGTGAAGACCGAGCAGTGAGGCGCTCGGCCAGTTATGTAACCTGTATTAGAGTGGTCGTTCGACCATCTTGTCTTGTTATTTTATTTTGAGAAACCGTCCGGTATTTGTGCCGTGTAAACCGTTCGGTCAAGTTTCGTGTACGTTCGGCTTTTTCATTTGTAACTCTTATTTAAGGACGTGCGGCTTTGCACGTTCGTTTCTTTAAAGTTGTAATATTGTACTCAAGGACGTTCGTGTTTGAGTGTTCATTCGTTTTTCGTTTTTAGTTGGAAAGACTGTGCTGTTTTATTATTAATTGTATTTTTGGGATGTCACAGGTGTCCTTTAGCAACTAAATCACATAAATAATTTGATATTTGTGTATACTAATTAAAGATTGAAGTTAGATATTCAATTTAGAAACACGATTAAAAATGATGATTTTTACTCTTAAATGGCCATGAACAAGAAGGAAAAAGTTCAATTAATTATAAATAAGTAGCCCCAGCTGGTTATAAAAAAAAACAATATAAGTAGAGCTAAAGTCTAAAATTGGGCAATGTACCAATGTACCGAACTTGAACTAAATTTGAATGCACACAATTGGTTGTTTTTCTGTCCGATATGTGTTTTATGAGGTTCAAATCTCCATCGGATTTTTTAAGGTACCCCACCCAAATATTTTTTTTCACATGATTGTTAAGGTTATGTCTGCTTTATGATTTGGACTTCAACGCGTTGAAAATGCAAATTGAAAAATAAGGACATGTATTTTCTTATTCTTTTCACATCTTCATCTTGAAACTTTCTTCTCTCTCCAAATGAAATTTTCAATTTACCTGTATATCCTTTTGTAAGCATCTTGTGCATTTGAGAATCATAATATAAGCCCTGCAGGACATTTAATGCAGCAGATAGGGTATCCAAAAAATATAACAGATCTTCATCTTCAATTTCTAGATGTTTAGCTTACAGATACTAAATACCAGTGTGTACCAGATTTATGTCTATTTCTGTATTCATACTCTCCTACAATCATTCTCGGAGTTTTTATGTCTCGTTCAAACCACTTTTTTCTCCCTGATAAATTTCATGTCCATTAATTGATTGATCTTCATTTCAATATTTAGCTAACCCTTTGTTGACTTCCTTTAAGATTGTAATAGTATATAACTTTTGACATACGAGGTTTCACCAAGTCACTTATCTCTATATCTCTCTGTTCAACTTTATATCAATCTTCCCTTGTCCTCTCCGGTGAGTATTCATTATTTTTCTCTTTTAATTTTTTTTCACAAATTTTACTTTTCATAAATGTAATTTCTTTAAAAATAATACCATGATTAACACATAGTTATGTCACTTATATACAAAAGGAACGGTTTAGAGTCGAAATCAAACTTAAAAATAAAATCTTTTATTTAAAATTTATATTTTGAGATTTTTTTATGTAAATTTTCTATTAAATTATTATAATTTTTTTAATAGATAATAAGGTTCTAATTTGTAACATCCCAATAAATAGTAATTACCATTCATCAGAACTAATCACATTTACAGAAAATACAGTGCAGTCTTAATATATACAACAGCTGCTCAAAATAAAAACCGAACGTACAGCAAGTTACAGCGTTCAGAAATTCATCTAAAATATAAAAAAAAATCAATTCTGGACGAACGTTCTGCTGAACTATACACCTAACGTCCCAAAATTCTATACAGAAAGACTAACTATTACTACAGAACGAGCCTCTACTGCTCAGCTTTAACTTCAACTTCTACCAAGTTGGCATCCTCCAAATTTTCTTCTTCTAGCATTGCTGCAAGGGGTGCCTCATCATCTGCTCACATCCACAACGGATGATCATTGCATTGACAAGACGGACATACAAAACAGTAGACAACACAAGGAATGTGCAAGGGTAAGCTTAGGTAATTTAATTCAATACAATCAACATATTTTAACATAGCAAATCAATCATACATTTCATACAACATTAGACATATATCCACGCATACAGTAACTCATTCAGATTCTCATAATTAAAGATTGTCCGGACTGTATGATCCATGTATCTACAGGCCGTTCCTGCACCCGGGTGATGTAGTAACTAGGATACCCTCAACAGCTGCCACCCGAGGTTAACCCTTATCAGCCCAAGTACTATATAGGACTAGGGCCTCCTGCCATTCCCACGCATGAACTACTCTCCTCTACATGTGGATGAGCAATCACGGAATATCAGGATGAACAGCCATCAGTAGCTTATCCATGGTCATACTACACTACTTATCATATTCACATCATGGAGACGTCCCTCCTTGGAACGCTCATTCACAATCAAATTCATTCAAAATATCATTCGCACATTATTAACCATTCCTCTTATTCAGATTTTCATTCTGTGTTCCACTCTCTTAATTTAAACAAAAGTTTATCCTTTAATAGATCAAGATGAATGTATTTCAGTACACTGCAACCTCGTTTCTGAACAAAAGAAACGAACCATTATCCATTCACGGACGTTAAGACAAATGAGTAATTTAATTGAGATTGAGTCTAGAATATCAGAATAATACTTAGGAAAATTCTAAGTATGAAGACTTGAGGTTAAATGAAAAGGACCTTCACAGTTTAAATGAATTCAAATAAATAATCAGAGCATTAATAAATTCGGAAACTAACACTGCCAGTCAATGACCGAACGTTAATTAATAAATTGAACGAACGCTGTGAAGTTCGCTCACGAAGCAATGATAAGGACGAGCGTTCAGTAGAAACTGAACCCTCCTTAGGACGAACGCTAGGTCAATGACCGAGCACCAAATAGAACGAACGCTCATCTGCACGAACGTTCGGTATCAGACCGAATGCTAACTAGGACGAACGCTCAATCTAAGACCGAGAGCTCCTTTGGACGAACGCTCAGTCTAATACTAAGCGCTGCTTATGACGAACGCTGGTAAACAAAACCGAACGTCCTAACTATACTTCAATTTGTTTTCAATCGTAGTATACGCTAGGCTAAGCCGAACGCTCACACCTAACTCTTGACACCAATAACGCTCGTTCTGAATCAGAGTCCTTTCCAAATGAAAGAACCCTTATTCTAAAGTAAATTGCAGGGAAACCGAACGGTATAAGACCGTTCGATAACGAGCGTACATGATCAATCAGAGAAGATCCAAATTTCCAGATTTTTCAAACACGATAATTTCACAGATTTCATATGATTTGAACTTTAAAAATTTCATCTTCACCATAAATCTCATACATTACAGAATTCATATTAGAATCTCATCAATACAGTATTTTTCCAGTTCTCCAATTCAAACATCTCATCATTAATATACAGTTCAAAACAATATCATTCCAAACCATACAGAAATTCAATCATATTCCAAATCATGCATTTCATTCTCTGCATACAGCTCAAACAATATTCATAATATACATCCAGTGCACTCATGCTCATTCACGCACACTTAAATGTCAATTGTTTCATGCAGTTCAGACATCCCATACCTTTCATTGCTTTCATACAAATCAAACAAGTATTAAATTAAATTACTCAAGCTTCCCTTACCTGGATAGCAGTGTACGCCCTAAGAGTATGATTTTCACACGTTCAACTACAGCTCTTCTGTACTCAACAGCCACTTAAGTTTCTTTAACTAAATCTAACCAAAGAAATGCAGAAGATATCAACTTCTACCCTTGCATGCAACAGAAACTGGTTTCGCAGGAAGATCCAGAAACAAACACCTAAGTTGGAAGACTTACCGTCTCCAGAACCGAGATTGGTTCGGTCTAAAAGAAAGCTCACCGCTGGACGAATGTTCTTACGGTGCTACAAGTTGATCGGAGAAGAAACGTGAGAATCACAGTAGAGAGAAGTTGGGAGTTTTAGAGAGAAGTTGGAGAAGATGAAGGGTTGAGTTCGTGGGGAAGAAGGTGAATGCAGAGTGTGAGAGGAAGTGGTTTTCAGAGAAATCATTTTCTTCCCCCCCGCGTCAAACGGTCATGCACCCTCGGATTGCCATCTGTAACCCACTACTGATTTCCAAAGGTTCTAAAACGACACTTGGCAGGCGTGTGTCAGTGTGTGCATGTGCTTACAGTGCAAGCAGAGAGTATGTAAGTGGGTTTTAATTGTCTGAATAGTGACGTGGACTGCACTGCAGATAGGTTCTTAATACAAAAAAATTTGATTTGATTTAAGTTGCAGTGTTAATTATGTAGGGTCTTACATAATTAGTTTAATCTTTGTCAGTTTTTATTATTTAGCTAATTCTTTCTTAATAAACTCATTCGAATTGTTAAGATTATTTTATAAGTTAAATAATTTATTTTTTATATAATTAATTATGTCAATTGGTTTATTATTTTCTTAACTTATAATTTTTCTTGAGATATTAAACATTTTTTTAAAAGTGTATAATTTAGTGACTTTAATTTTTTAACATTACATAAAACTTTAGAAGAACTTTAGTATAGAAGAAAACAAGAAGAAATAATGAGTGAAATCAATAGATAAAAAATAATAGTCAAAATTGATTATAAGAGAATAAAAACAACTAATTTGTTTTTCTAAATAAAATTATAATTCATTGAAAAAAGTTTTAATTCATTAAATATTATTTTTAATATCAATAAAATTGTCAAAAACTGATAATAATTTAATTACATTTTATTTTCAGACAAAATTATGATTAATTTAATAGAGAGTACTAATTTTATTGAAGACCTTTGCTTCTTAAAGATAATTTTATGATTAATTTAATAGAGATATATTAATACTAAAAAATTGATATTTTTTTCTTAAACATAATTTTATAATTAATTTAATAAAGTAATATTAATATTAAAAAAATGATTTGTGTTTTATTTCATGCATATAAAATTTTAAAATATTTGTTAAAAAATGTGAATGTTTGTTTCATTTTTTGTAAAATATTTTTTAAACTTTTATTTCTTTAAAATTTTAAATCATTATGTTTAGTCATTGTATTTATTTTTAAATACACGAACAACATCTAATTTACCAATCTTAATTTTTTTTAGAAGTAGGAGGAATATTACATTAATACTGATATATGTCATTTAATATTACTATTATTTAATTTTTTGTTCTAACATGCAAATAATGAATTATTTTCCTGTAATATTTGAAATATAAAAATAGAAAATTCAATTTAAAGGGAAATAAAAAGCTTATAAAAAAAATTAAGAATATCATTTGAAAGTTTAGCAGTGGGTATCCAATTGGAACATCGGTCGATGAATCGGCAGTTTCAAAGTTCGGAGTCTTGCAACTTGCAACTTGTTATCTAGCCTTCTCTACCAAATCTCCTT
>JAHCHA010007042.1:6065-17254 GCA_027742795.1 Vigna hirtella
CTTTTTATCTTTTTATCTTTTTATCTTTTTATCTTTTTATCTTTTTACCTTTTTATCTTTTTACCTTTTTATCTTTTTACCTTTTTATCTTTTTATCTTTTTATCTTTTTATCTGTTTGTGCTAATTGGGTGCTCTAGTGCAGTGTTCTTTAGTATCTGTAGGATTAAATCCGAAATTCTGTTCTAGGAGCACAAGATCATCAAAAAGAGAAGAAGATTGAAGAAGGTCGCAGGGTGCCTAGTTGCCCATTTAAGGGCCCTTAACGCATCAGGCTCGTGACGTTAAACAAGCACTTATTGGGAGGAAACCTAGTATCTGACTTTTTCTTTTTAATTGATTATTTGTGTGGTTTGGATTTGATTTTGCTTTGCAGTAATGACAACATCTACTAATGGATGCTGGACAACATCCATCTATTGAGGGATGCTAGGAGGACTCAGATGATAGCATCAACTGATGGATGCTAGGATGATTTAGATGATAGCATCTACTAATGGTGATGAAGATTCAGATGAGAGCATCTACTGATGGATGCTACTAGATTGAGCATCTACTGATGGATGTTATGTGATGAGTCAATATTTTATTCACTTCACTTAGCTTATTGTGCTAGATTTAATCAGGGAATTGTGCTTGAATGTCGAGTATTTCCCCATTTTTGCTAATTGTGCTTAATTTGACTAGAAATTCTTATTTTAATTAATTTAAATTTTTTGAGCTAATTATTTGAATTATTAATTGCAGAAAAATTGTTGGATAATATTTTGGGACATTAAAGGGATGCCACATAATTCAAGACTCTCCACATAGGCATTTTAAATTTAGTTATATTGTAATTTAGTTGTTTAGGACTCTTTGGACCAAGTTGTGCATTGTGGGCCAATTTTCATCCACATGTGAAGGAGACACACTTCATTTTAAAAGGGGGTACACACGGAGGTGGGCTAGACTTCAAGCTCTTCAAGGTATACCACGAGTCCCCGGCAACGGCGCCAAAAACTTGATAAACAAATTTTTAATCCCCGAAAACGGAGTCAAAAACTTGTTAAGATCTCGTCAAGTGTATCGAATCGTATCAAGTAATAATAAATGGAAAGACCAAGTATCGTCTCCCAAGAGACTCACGGCACTAAACTGGTGATTTTGCAATCTCTTGATTGTGGTTTCCCTATTGCCGGTGGCCAGGAGGAGAACATGAGGTTCTAGTTTCTTTGAGAGGTGTCTCAAAGGGTTTATGCAAAAAGAGGATTGTTCTTTCTGTGTTGTATTCTTTTATATTAGATTTTGAGTTGGAGAGGAGATTACATTAAGAGAGGGTCTTTATAAGTCTTGTTGTATAACTTAATCTTTATAGTGAAGAGGCTTTCAATCTCAGGTTCATTGAAAGGGACTGGATGTAGGCATTGAGGCCGAACTAGTATAAAAATCTTGGTGATTGTCTTTCTATCCCTTAACTCTTTTATTGCATTACAATCTTTATTTGCTTGTGTTTCAAGAAAATGCAAAAGATTTTCAAAGGCTTTTAAAAGAACATATTTTTTTTATAAGAACCAATTCACCCATCTTGGGAAATAAGGCCTATCTATTCTTACATGCTCAATCAAAATAAACCGTTTAAATAAAAAAAAAAGACAAATATGAGGCTAAGTAGCTCGGCCTGGTTAGCTACCAAGTGTAAATGACTACATATATATCATTGCTTACATTTAAAACAACAATTAAGAAAAATAAGGGCATAATTTTCTGAACCCATTCCTAAAGGGGTTTCTTAAAGTGAACCTTGGGCGATAACTTTTCCAACCTTCTTCTTCTATGATTTCGTACTCAAGATCTACCACAGTTGCAGGATTGGCTTCACTTGATCTTTGGCGAAAATCTATGAAATATTGACATGCAATTAATAATTAACTCTATGAGTGCACACTATAGTAATGCAAGTAAACCAAGTTCAGCAAAGACTAGAGTGAGGTACAACGCATACCTATGCACACTACGTACAGAGTCAAAAGAATGAAATTAAATAGAATTGCAGTAATATCACAATGATAACGGTTGAAATACTGTTATTTTTATACTTAATTTTGATATTAAAAACACCCTCTATGACTTAGAAACTAGCTTGAAATCATGTTTTTGCTTAAGTTGTGAGAATAAGAGAGTTGAAGGTGGTATTATTGGTTTTATGCTTGATTTTCCTTGTTTTGACAAGAATTAAGATGAATAGGATGAAGAAGTTGAAGTAGCAAGGAGTTGGAGTCAGGAAAGGTGGGAAAAGTAGCAAATAGAAGAATCGCAGATAGGGTTGAGCGTCATTTTGGGGCGCTGAGCGCCAATTTAGAGATGTAACCACTGTTTCACGCCTGGGCGCCACCGCTGAGCACCAGTCTGGTGCTGCAACCACTGTTTCACCCCTGAGCGCCACTGCTGAGCGTCAATTGAGTGTTGGAATCACTGTTTCACGCCTGAGCGCCACCGCTGAGCGTTAGTTGAGTGTCGCAGCTATCCCTGAGCGCCATAAGTGGGGCACTGAGCGCTAGTCTCGTGGGCTTGGACTTTTTTTGCACTCTATTTAAGGTTTTGGACGACTTAGGGTTCATATCTTTGGACAGAAGAAGGTACAAAAACACTCTTTTCACTCCTTGAAGGCGGATTTTGGATGCGGAAGCTCCGATCTTCAACTTTTAGGGTTTTATCTTTCATTATTTTCTATATTTTCATCTACTTTGACCATGTCTATGGTGAACTAAACCTTCATTGTTGTTGGGGAAACGATGTAATCCTTTGAAACTCTCATGTATTAAATTGATTTATATTATAAATGCTTTAGTTCATTAATTGTTAGGGTTTTTCCTCTACGCTCTATGCATGTTTTGTTTAATTCATTCAATTGCATGATTATTGATTTTGTCGATATGGACACATATGGGAAAATCTAGAACTGGGGAAATTCTCCTAAAAGAAATATTACCTAGACATAGGGATAGGAGGATTGGTTGCCTTTAAGCTTCTGTGCGAATGTAATGCATAATTAATTATTGGGGATACAAGACATTGTGAACTAGTAATTAAGAGTATCCTTTCTTCACCGAGACATCGTGTTTAAGGTAAATTAGAAAGTGGCATTAACATTAATGAAGAAGATGAATTCATAAATACATGGGAGTGGATGGGATAAGTCGGAAACCCCAACAACATAATCATTCCATATTTTATACATCAATAGCCTGTGCATTCTTCAAGTAAATTGATCAATACTTGCATTCATATTTATTTTCTACATTATAAACACTATGATTTTGGTTACAAGTCTTAATTAATCAAGAAACCACATGAATGTCTAGGACGTGAGTCTCTTGGGAAACGATACTTGGTCTTACAATTTATATTACTTGATATGATTTGGTACACTTGCCGGAGTGTTAACAAGTTTTTGGCGTTGTTGCCGGGGACTCGTGGTTTAACTATTCTATTTGTGAGATTATTGATTAGCTTTGACTTGATTTTTTTTATTTTAAAAGTGCTTTTTAGGGTTTTGTTTTCTTGTGCATTGATGAGGGTGTCGCACCTCACACAAAAATTGATTGCATAAAAGAATGCAGTACATTGCTAGGAAGTGACTCCTAGGTAGGGATGGCAACGGGCCGGGTTCGGGGCGGATAGTATGATACCCGAACCCGACCCGCATGTAGAAAAGTGTACCCGTTATCCGCCCCGCAACCCGTCGGGTACCCGCATAAATAAAACCCGCGGATTTTTTTCAACCCGCAGATACCCGTTGGATACCCGTTAACAGTCTCTATGTTATTATTATCGAAGTCAGTTTTCACCCAAACTGCATTTTCCTCTTTTTTTCAAAACTTATAAACCGTACATCTTCACTTCAAAACTCAGATCTACACCAAAATATTTCAGATCTACATCAGAAAATCTCAGATTTGCTCAGATCTACAACAAAGAATTTCAGATCTGCACTAAAGGATGTCAGATCTACATTAAATAATCTCAGATCTGCACTAAGGGGTCTCAGATCTACACTAAGGGTTCTCAGATCTACACCAAAAAATCTCAGATCTGCCTCTCGTCGTCACTCCCGATGCGGTTGGACTTCTCGTTGGCCGCTGGCGGAACCGTGAATGGTGGAGGAAGAAGCTGCAAACGTTGACAGCGGCAACGTGAGGTCTGGGCGTCGTCGTTGGAGAGATTTTTGTTGTTGGTAGGTGGCAGAAAGAAGAAGAGAAAGAAGGGACGGGAAGTTTGAGAAAAAAAAGAAGAAGAAAGAAGAAGGGAAGTGTGTTTGAGAGAGAAGGAGAAATTTGAGAGAGAAGGACTTTGATGAAGAAGGGATACTTCCTCTGCATCCACCGTAAGGGAGACAAAATTGTTTTATAAAAAATTAATTTTTTTTTGTAATTTCATAAAAAATAAGGGGTAAAATTGGATTTTTTTTTAAACGGGTAGCGGGTACCCGCGGGTACGGGTAGTGTGATATCCGTACCCGATCCGTTAACAAGCGGGTATTAAATTACCCGCTACCCGTTACCCGCGGGTAGCTTTTACCCGCGGATACTAAATACCCGCAATGGGTTTTGCCCGCGGATACCCGCGGGTACGGGTTTAATTGCCATCCCTACTCCTAGGTCGTCTCTCAAGGACCAAATGTGGTTCGAGTCTCAGGTTAAACACGTAGTGGGGGGGGTTTTGAAAGTGTTTTTGTGATTCAAAATGACTTAAATTAAAACACCAATAAGCAAAGCATAATAAACACAAGTACAGTCCGGAAATCTCAGAAAAACAATGTAATATCACTAATGACCAACCCAACTAACTTAAGCTAACATTAAATAAAAGAAAACTTGCTTGACTTGAATAAAAATTGATACATCAGAAAACACACATTGCATCTTGGAATAAACAATTGCTACACTTAAGCTAATAAAACTTTAATTCAAAATGGTTGGAACCAATTGAAATGTAGCAGATATAAACGAAATGCCAAAGTGTGTGACACGTGGAAATGCAATAAATAAATGACAAAATGCATCATTACTACTGGAATAAAATAAACTATGCCTTATCTAATAAATGAGATGCAATATTCGGAACAACTAAGAAAGAAAGAAAGAAATCTGTGTTGCACCCAATCTCTTCTAAAATAAATCACCACTATTTGGATATGAGTTGCTTCCTTTCCAGCCGTGCCACCTCACCATTTAACCAATTGAAACCAAAACCCATCCCGCGTGTGCTTCTCTTCTAAATGAATGTTTGATGTGGCTTCTCTCCTTTGCTGGACGTGACACCTACTCCCATCTAATCAAATTGCTTTACAGCCGTGACACCCCTTCTTCCACCTAATCTCCCTTTCATTCCAAAAAAATAATCAAAAGCAAAGCTACTTTTCCTCTAAGCCGTAACGTCCCTGCACCCACTTCTCCAAGCAATTAATTAATCTTCTTCTTCCAACATTAACCATCGTACAAGTACACCTACCCCATCAAATCACCTCTTTATTCTCAACCAATTTGGTGCAGCAACGTGCTAATCATTCCAGCCCCATTCAATGAAAATTAAAACCTTACTTTCATAGACAATAAAACAACGTTCACTTTTCCAAAAGAAAGCAAATGCTAAAAATGAATTTTTCTCCCCTGGATGTGACATTGATGGATTGAAACTTCAACCAAAAGAAGTGTACGGAACCAAATGAAAAGGCAAAGATTAAATTCAGCAAAATGAAATAAACTTGGATCTTTCATTCACGCTAGTGTAACATCTCCTACGAATCACCATGCTTTACTTAAAGAAAGAAAGAAAAACACCGCGCACATCTCTGCTCCACATTCCCGTGCTGACACCTTTCTTCTCCAGCCCATGAGTGCAGCGTGTGCTGCTTCCCTTTTCGTGAATCACCATCCCGTGAGCTCACCACCAAAATCAATTACGTGTGTGCCCTCTGGATTCAGCAATCTCCATCCGGCATGTGTCCTCGTGTGCTTCTTTCCCAGCAAAATAAAATGAACTTGTCTAAAAGCATTTAAATGTGCTGCTCCAGATTCTCTTCCCGAGGCTGTAGTGTCTCTTTTTAAATGAATGAGAACCCAAAGCTAAATGAAAGAATGAGTTGCACTAAATCAACCATCACACACACTATGAATCACCGCTTCATACTCAAAGGAAGAGAAAGATGTCTTTTTCCGTAACGTGTGCTTCATTCATCATTCAAAAACAACGTTTTTCAAGAGAGAAAAATTCCGTGAGGGTGGCAAGTGGCCAAATGCAAGTGGCGGCTAACCTAGGCCGTGTGTCCCTCCCTTTAATAAGGGTGGGGTCCACACAATAAAATAAAAACCCTAACCTAAAAGGCACATGTCCTACAAATGGGTTCTTTTACAAAATTGCCCCTAAAAGGGTCCAAAACACCTAATTCTAATTAAGGGCTTCTAGAAAACGAAATTACAACTTTAATTAGAATCTAAATGACTAAATGTTGAGCCTTTTAGTGTGTCACGCCATATCCCAATGCTCCAGATGATGTTTCCACAACTTCCCTGCAACCAGAAATGCACTTAATCAGCTCAGAAAACCCAAATTAGCACAATTACGAATTTCCGACCAAATTAAGCAGAATTCGGAAAACGGGGAAATAACAGACAATTAAACACAATTCCCTGGTTTATTTAAGTGCAATAAACTAAATATAATTCAAGAAATAACGACTCATCATGCATAGAGGGTATAATTCGGACTAGAAGCAAGAAAACATCGGAACCTCTTCTTGAAGGTATGGACGAGAGTAGTCGGAGAAGGAGAATCTGAACATCTAGAGAATTATTTCCTTCTCCGGAGACACTTTTACAACCCTCACCATAAAGATCTGACCAGAGTACTGAAGAGATGGCTAGAGAAAATAATGGCAGACGTACTTTGGCGGAATACACCACTGTTGTAGGCCCTCATCACTTTAACAACATTGCTAGGCCGAGGGTCAATGCTACAAATATGGAGGTGAAACCGGCGTTGATACAATTGGTGAAGAGCAACCAATTTAATGGACTATCTCATGAAAATCCATATGAAAATCTGACAACATTCAACGAGATTTGAAACACTGGAAAGATCAATGGTGTGCCGGATGACGCTATAAAGCTTAGTTTGTTTCCTTTCTCATTGGGAGGCAATGCAAAGCTATGGTTAAATTCTTTCCTGGAGGAGAGCTTTACTGAATGGGAAGCTGTAGTTTCAAAGTTTCTGAACAAGTAGTTCCCACAATAAAAAATCAACACGGGTAAGCATAAAATTTCTTTTTTCAGGCAAGGTATGAAGGAGACGTTAAGTCAAGCGTGGGATAGATATAAGAGTTTGCTAAGGAAGACGCCCACACATGGCTTTGATGAAGCAACAATAGTCATTCTTTTCCTTGGAGGTCTAGGTCACACACCAAATTGATGTTAGATGCCTCAGTTGGAGGTAATATTAAGTGTAAGACTCCAAAGGAAGCTTTTGAATTGATTGACAACATGGCTACTAATGATAACGAGATCCATAATGAAAGAGGAGCCCCACCTCAACGGGAGGGAGTTCTACAATTGC
Source organism: Vigna hirtella (assembly GCA_027742795.1). Lineage (NCBI taxonomy): Eukaryota > Viridiplantae > Streptophyta > Magnoliopsida > Fabales > Fabaceae > Vigna > Vigna hirtella. The sequence goes on from JAHCHA010007042.1 coordinate 13,657, forward strand.
AATCTCAGGATGCCTTACTTGCACAAAATAAAATTATAACTCAACAGTTGGAAAATTTGACAAAGACACTCGCTCAGTTGTCAAAGGAGATGAAGAACGTTTCACAGGTTCAACAACTCTGTGAATTATGTGGTGGTTATCATATCAATGGTCAATGTGCTTTTCCAGTAGAGGCCCAAGAAGATGTCAATTATATGGGCAATCAATTCCAATACCGCCAAGGAAACTTCAACCAAGGGTGGAAACCTCACCCAAGCATGGGTCAAGGTCAAAATGGACAAGCTGGACAAGTAGGACAATTTAATAGACCATAGCAGCTACCATCATTATGACAACAAGTATCTGAACTAAATGAGAGATCAACAAAGCTAGAAGACACTCTTCAACAATTTATGCAGGTGACTATCTCCAACCACAAGAGCACTGAAGCTGCTACCAGAAATTTGGAGATGCAAGTTGGCCAACTAGCCAAAAAGATAAAAGACAAAGTAGAAAAGCAATTTGGGGCTAACACTGAGGTTAACCCTAAGGAAGAGTGTAAAGAAAGATTTGAGTTAGAAAAGAGAGAAGAAAGAGAAGAGAGAATTTGTGAGGTTGAGACGAAAGAGAAAGAAAAGAAGAGGGGAGAGAAAAATTGTGAAAAAGTTGAAAAAGTTATTCCTTATCCTAAGGGGCGTGAAAAGATAGATAAAGAAAGACAATATGAGTGTTTTAAGGAGATCTTCAAGCAATTGGAGATTACTATACCTTTGACCGAAGCACTGCAGCAAATTCCTGCTTATGCAAAACACATGAAGTAATTCCTCACAAAAAGAGATATATAGATTAGGAGACTATGGATGAACAGGGAGATTGCAGTGTTATTTTGGAGAAACCACTTCCTCCAAAAGTGAAAGATCCAAGAAGTTTTACTATTCCTTGTATTAATGGGAAGGTGAATATAAGAAAAGCCTTAATTGATTTAGGGTCAAGCATTAATTTGATGCCCTTATCTATGCTTGAAAGGATTGGTGATCTTGAAGTCAAGCCAACAAAGATGACTTTGCTTATGGCGGATGGATCTTCCAAGAAACCCTATGGTGTAGCGGAAGATGTTGTGGTTTGTATAGAGAAGCTTAAATTCCTGGTAGATTTTGTGGTGATGGAGATGGAGGAAGATGAGAAGATCCCAATTATTCTTGGAAGGCCGTTTATGAAAACGACAAAAGTAATCATCAATGTGGATGATGGGATCATAGTGCTTCAAGACCGAGAGGAAAAGGTGATCTTTAATGTCTTCAAAGTTGAGCAGCAGATTCAAGAGAAGAAGACTAATCATAAAGCTGCATGTGAGGATGCACCAATTATTAGCTCTAAACTTGTCAAGCCGATCATCAAAGGTAAAAATTGTTTCTTGTCACAGGTTAGGGAAGAAGAAAAAGATGACAAAGGAATGATGGTTCATGATTACTTATTGGATGCACAAATCAAACTTGGCATGCTTGTAAGATTCAATAACAAGTTGTGGGTTGTGAAGGATTTTAAAGAGAATAGAGTGATAGAGATTGAAGCTCTATATTCAAGACGAGTCAAGAAGGTGGACCGAAAGCAATTGATGAGTTAGTGTGATGAAAGCAAGAAGAACACCAACATTAAAGATGGAACTTGAGCTTTATTGGGTCAAGTTAATGATGTTAAAAGAGCGCTTATTGGGAGGCACCCAAGTGATTTGAAAACATTAATTTCTTTGAGTTATTGGTTATTTTGGTGTTGTAATTTAAAAACATTGGAACATTGTTTTATTTTGTTATTAGACTGTTATGGTTTAGCATCTACTGATGGATGTTAGGTGATAGAGTATCTACTAAAGGAAACTATGCTTATACACACCTACTGATGGGTGTTGGTGAGAAAGATATGCATCTACTGAAGGATGCTGGAGAATTCATGGATCAGACTCGTGATGTTAAACAAGCGCTACCTGGGAGGCAACCCAGTTGTTTGAATTTATCTTTGTGTGTTTTGATTTATTTATGTTCTAGTTGCATTATAGGTTATTCAGTGTTGAATGATTGAGTGGTGTGAGAGATTAAATTCATTGATTAAGTGAGAGTATGTGAAGTGAGTGAAAGATGAATGAAATTCGAAAAGTTGAGAGTTGAAGTTGGGTGAATATTGATTAAAGAACGCTTAGGGCAAGCAAGAAAAGAGGAGAGAATGTGTCGCAGTCACCGCTTAGCTCCAGTTTGGGGCGCTGAGCGCGATTCTGCAGATTTGGGTTTTAAGTTAAAAATTGGGCTTAGCGTATGTTGGCCCATTATATGCTTTCTCTACCCTAGGTCTCGCCCTAGCCGCCCCATTCACTATTTACTCTTTCTAGCCACTTCAAATCACTCTCCAAAGGTTTTCTCTCCATTTTCTTCTTCATCCTCCTCTCCAAAACCCTTTCTCCACTCATTTTGCGTAATTCTTCCATCCAAGTTTGGGGTTTGTTGATAGCACTACTATTAGGGTTTGGTTTCCCCAATTTCATTTGGCATTCTTCACAAGTTGAGCATCTCCAACAAAGTAAGTACATGAATTTTACATTCTAGGGCATTTGCAAGTATGATTTTGAATGAATGTTGTGGTCCAAACATGATTCTTGAGGAATTTTGATATCTATGCATGATTTGTTGAAATAATCATTGTTTTGACCGATTAAAATGTTTGATTGATGATTGGAACTGTGAAAAATGCATGTGAGTAGCGTTTAAGGCCAACTAGGGCTATTTTTTAAAACTGAATTGATTGGCGCTGAGGGCCCTCTAAGGGGCACTCAGCGCGATTTCTGCAGAGTTGGTTTTTCTGGTTGTTGGCCATTTGTGTTGTCTGGTTGGATGTTGTTTGTTGTAGGTAACGCTGAGGGCTCCTATTTTACCCTCAGCGGTGATAAGAAGAGTGAGTTTGGATTGTTTTTTATGCTAATGCTTGATGATGTTCTTGTGGTTTTGTGAATTGTTTGTGATGCAGGGATGGCTTCATCATCAGGGAAGAGAGTTAAAACCTTGGGGAACAAGAGAAAGGATCTGGAACGTTTCTATTCAAATAAGTTCCATTCTCATAAGCATGAGCAACACTTCCAAATAGTCCAAGATCGAAGGCTTTTGATGGAAAGAAAAGTGGGATGGATATTATCTTTGCCCCACAATTTGGAGAGGAAATAGAAAAAAAGAGGATGGGAGAATGTAACTGTTTATCCTAAACCAGCAAACATAGCAGTGGTCAAGGAATTTTACACCAATGCAAGGCCATTTGGCAACACTCATACCGAGAGGTACACGAGCTATGTGAGAGAAAAGATTATTCGGTATGATCCTGATACTATTGACAGGTTTCTGCATACTGAATGGGCTAGTGAACAATGTCAGTTTGCATTGAGTATGGAGGAAGGAGCAGACTTTGATGATGTGGAGAGGACATTGTGTGTGCCTAGAGGACACTTCCAGAGGAATAGGAATGATGCGCCTATTCATATTAGGAGATCTCATTTGACTCCTCTTGCAAAATACTGGATGGCATTCACTCATGCCTGTTAAACTGTTTTTCGTCGCGCAAAAACAGAACAAACTCGGTTTCC